>JXPG01021572.1:8736-22193 GCA_001015175.1 Megaselia abdita
CAGCATGATTCTAAGTTGGATTTCTTATTTGATGTAATTGTTCGAGTTGAAGGAACTTCCAAGGTACGTGAAATCCTGGACTTCCTCGAAGTCATCAGACCCAATCCGGCTGTTGTTGAATTGTTGGTTGTCTCTACTGGATTTCATGTACTTTGTCTTGTCTACCCTCGTACCCTCCTTTGGTCGCTTGACCGATATTTTCGACTACCAGGTAATGGTCTGAGGCCACATCCATCATCCATGACGTTAGACGCGTGTAGCGAGTCTATAAGTACGTGGTCTATCTTGGTCCCATTCTTCGTCCATGTTCCTTTGTGAATCCTCTTATGGATGAAACATGTTCTACTGACGAGGAGTTCTATACTTTCTGCAAAATTGATGAGCCCCAATTGATCCGTTTTCCGACGATTCACTGTACAAGCTTNCCCTCAACGTTTTCCAGTGCCGATGGCTTATATCGCGTTTCCGTTGAAGGTGAATCGTCGTAATTTTGTGCAAGGAGCTCCGCGAAATACTCTCGCCACCCATCGAGAATGTCGTCGTCGTTCACCAAAAGATTACCGGATTTGTCGTTGCAGAAAACTGTGNTTCTTATTTGATGTAATTGTTCGAGTTGAAGGAACTTCCAAGGTACGTGAAATCCTGGACTTCCTCGAAGTCATCAGACCCAATCCGGCTGTTGTTGAATTGTTGGTTGTCTCTACTGGATTTCATGTACTTTGTCTTGTCTACCCTCGTACCCTCCTTTGGTCGCTTGACCGATATTTTCGACTACCAGGTAATGGTCTGAGGCCACATCCATCATCCATGACGTTAGACGCGTGTAGCGAGTCTATAAGTACGTGGTCTATCTTGGTCCCATTCTTCGTCCATGTTCCTTTGTGAATCCTCTTATGGATGAAACATGTTCTACTGACGAGGAGTTCTATACTTTCTGCAAAATTGATGAGCCCCAATTGATCCGTTTTCCGACGATTCACTGTACAAGCTTTGCATACCAATAATACCTCTGTAGATCCTCTATTTACCAATCTTGGCATTAAAGTAACCTATGACGTACTTTCCATCATGTTTTGAATCCAGGGTTGCATCCCTGAACTCTCTATTCCGCCTGGAAAAAGTAGAGTGAGGATGTTCCATGTATACTTCCGTCTATCTTACATGTATGCTATCCATCTAATGACGGGATGATATAAATGAACACGTCCACACTTTTACAATGAAGAGTCGCGTTAGAATGGTCTGTTTCAAGGGCTAACCTCTACGCAGCCCTACCTTGATAGCGAACAAATCGTACAAGGCATCCCACCATCTGCCGCCTGTGGACCCGTCCGGTAGCTATGCCAAGCCCTCATGACCACTTCATGGACACAATTTCACGTAGAGTCTAATACCTTCAAGTTATATAACAAATACCTTCCCATGACATGATAGCATCTAAAATATCACACTCTCCACTTCAACACCTTCGGATCTGTTTCACATTTGAATGAAAACCGTCGTCGCACATGCCATCAAAATAAATGAAAGCCAACAATTAACGACAACAAATAGCTGCTTAATAGCCCCATATTACTCAACCATCAGTTCACTGAACACCCACCATAAACAATGGACAGCACACTACACATCCAGACACATTGAACACAATAGTGCTGAATACCTGACCTAATGTTCCCATGGTCTCGTTTATCTTGTTCTTTCATCTGGATGACTTGTGAAACCAAACAACTACTCTAAATTAACGTAATTGGTGTCTTCGTTTTGGTCTTTTTAGCATTTATTTTTTGTAACTCTGTCTTTTTTATAGAGAGAGAAATTCGTAACAAATGTCTTAATTAGAGGTCACAACAATATCATTATCTTGTGTTACAAAGGGGACTAATATATGCGAAAACCAATGGCTTCAATTCATTTCCTGTCGATATTTTGAAGAAGTGCATAGGTCGTGAGCGAAGACAACAACGGCAGAATGTTTGTGGCAGAACAATGTTGTTGTCGTGACGAAACTAATAAAGGCAAAAGTATCAGGTGAATGGCTTTGATGTTTTTTTCGTTGGCCCTGACCTGAATACTTTTGGTATTGATAAGAGGTTGTGGAGTCTCGTGGTTGTCGTTTGTAAATGGTAAGGATTTGTTGGGTCTCAACAACTGGTATCAACTTCAACTCCTCGAAAATCCTTCAATGTATCATGTCTTTGAATGAGTCTTTATAGGATGTGAAAGGCAATGGTATAACATTGATTAAATCCTAAATTCCCTATAACATATGTATAATATAGAGAATCTAGGGAAGCAATCTGTAAAACTACTATCGGAATGAGTACTTCTGAGCTTATATAACAAAGCTTCTTGTTCTAAATATAAAAAGAAACTAGATGTAAAAAAATACGTTGCTGAGTGCATATTGTGTAAAAAAATAATGAGAGTTTCAGGATTCGAACCCAAAATTCTTAGCGTGGAAAGCCTATAGACTAGCGCCAAAATCAAACAACTCATGTACTCAAAATCTTAATTATAATAAGATTTTAATGAAAATATTATACAAAAATGAGATTATTTCACACTGGAATAAGTAAAAATCAAATATCTTCTAAAGTAGATGTCTTTGTTCGGACAAACTCCCATATTATACTACATTCTGTAGGTAAATTTTGGAATAGGAGAAATGTCTACATAAATAAGTAAAATACTTACATAAATTCTTACAAAACCTACGAAAGTTGCAAGAATGCCTACGCTGTTTAAAAAAAGAAATACCAACATTGAAAAACATTTAATTGAAGTGGGTAAATTACTTAAAAAAGTGGGAAAGAAAAACACGGTTAGTAATGTAAATTATATAAATATAGTAAAAGTATTGTTATTGTAGCTTTACTTACTTATGTAGGCGTTTTTAGTGCACACGTTTGATGTAGGAGTTTTTCCTATAGATTAGTAGTTTTACTTACTGATGTAAGAGTTTTTCCTATAGATGTGGGAGTCTTACTTACTGATGTAGTAGTTTTTACTGCAGATAAAATTTATAAAAATACAACAATTTACATACTAAAGTAGGAATTTTACCTATAATATAATTTACCTACTCTGTGTAGGAACTTTACGTATATGATGTGAGAATGGCAAATCTACCGTCAAAAGTAGGTAAAATGTTTATGAAACTCTTAAATTTGTTTCCGTGTTCCTGTCCCTTGTTCCCTAATGTTATCAAAAATATTCCACAGTTTCAAGCTTCAGCCATTTCTATTTTTCTTCTGAATGACATACGATACCATCAAGAACGAACAATATCTAAGTATTGCCACTGATCGCAATCGAGCCCTGGCGTAGAGAGTGGAAGATCATTTTATTTGTACTGTGTACATATTTTAAACTATGCGTATTTTAATTGTTGTTTGTATTCCATATATTTTAATGAGTAACTTACACACTTATAAATATGTAGTACACAATAAATGTGCGTTGAGAACTGATCAAAATATTTATAATATATATATTCCATGTGAGCGTTACGTGTTTAAAATGTGCAACACATACATATGATGATTATCTGAACCGTGGAGTCGATTCAGAATCTACACAGAATTTATCTCCATCTCTCTCGGTTTGCGGTCTCATCGGTTCAGTTTGTGATTCTTTTTCAAGTAAGCTCTCCTTCAAGGCAATCTAGTTTGTGCACCGAAGTGTCTTGGACATGTCTATCTAGATACTGGAGTCTGCATATAGCTCATGATTGTATCGTATTCGCCACTCCTTGTTTGCATACCTAGGACTAAAGATCATACGAAGCCGCCCTTCCTCTCATATAATTTCAGAAATTTGTTGTCTGATTTTGATAATGTCCACGACTCAGCCCCATATATCAGAACAGGTATAATGAAGGTCCTGTAGATGTTTAGTTTAGTGCTTTTCCTGATGAATTTTGATAATAACACTCTACTTAGCCCAAACACTGCTCGGTTACCAAGCATGATTCTCCTTTTGATCTCTTGTGTGATGTCGTATTGATTGTTAACTGAAGACCCAAGATAAGATCTCTTTGATTTCTACTCGATTTCATATATTTAAGATCTTGTGATATATTATATATTCTTGTATATTTCNAGCCCAGTGTGTTCGGTTAGCAAGCCTGATTCTCCTTTTGATCTCTTGAGTGATGTCGTTTTGGGTGTCAACTGAAGACCCAAGATACGTGGAATCATTTATTGACTNTGATGTGATGTTGGTGGTCTTCTCGATACTCACTCTGATACCCATTGATGTAGCAAGTCTACTGATGTTTTTGAAGCTTGTCTTGATCTTCTACGTTTCTTGTGACGATGTCAATGTCGTCTGTATACTCCAAAAGTTGGACAGACTTGATTATTATGCTGCTGGATATTCTGATGATAGCTCTTTGAAAAATGATTTCCAGGCATACATTCAACAGTATACATAAAAGTGCATCTCCTTGACTGAAACCTTGTGTAATACTAAAAGCTTCTGAAACTTTCTTGTTTTTCTGAAGTGCTTTAAGGAGTGAAGTTCTTGAGTGATTGGATGAGGTAGTGTATTTGTACAGAAGTGAGTGGAAGAGTTCTTGAATACATGCTTGGATGAGAAAATGTATGAATTTCGTGAGTGAGAGAGTTCTAGAGTGATTGGATAGGACAGAAAAAAAACGTTAAAAATAACCATTCCTATTGGTCAATTCAAACTCCTTAATTTTTATTGGCTAAAAATCACAGCTAAACCGAACAAAACCCGACAATGTTCGGAATTACAATTAAACTTTTATTCTTCTTAATTGTATTTTTTAGCTAGATTTGTGTTTGTTCAAAGAATTCGAAAAGAGAGCTTCAACATTTCGAAGACGAAACTGTTCGAGAATGTTTTATATCCCATATTATGTCATATTTCGAAACCATTTCAACATTATATTGTTATCATAGTTTTGCCCTCACAAAAATCTTCCCTCAGAGCTCTTAAGCCATACCTACCATCATAAATCTTCTAAATCCCGAACTTCCTTAGAAATAATATAGTTCAAGAACACCTTAGCATAATATTTTGAGCATAATTATACTATTCATCCCCGATCTTCAGGAAAACATCTAATTAACTAAATGATTCCAAAGTTCAACCCTGACCTGTTGTCATGTTTGTGCATATCAAACAGGTAACAAATTCTATGCAAATTCTCAGAATTGCAATGATCATAGATCATAATTACCTTTTGCTACTTTATGTGTTGTTGTTTTTGTTTACGGATGGTTAATTGCTCTACTAGTTCTACATCGTTCATAACCCATCGTCGTTCGTATTGTGTTTTTATAATTAGCGGCTTTGATCAAGTGTAAATTTGTCTAGTCATATGATTTGCTTACGTTTTTTATTATAGTTTGTGAGAAAATTCTATGACCTGTGAGACAAAGGGTTGCACTGAACTCATTTCATTCAAATTGCGGTTGATGTGTTCTAAATGGGAATTGAAGTTGTTGTTTAAGGGTTTACAACTTGTAATTTGGAGTAGATTTGAGATTTTTGTCTGAGATTTTTTTTTTGTATTTTCTAAAGTGATTTTGATGTTAAAGTAATTTTCATTGAGAAAACACATTTTCTGTAAATCAATGACGCGCACTCTAATCAATTGTTATAAATGATAATTTATGATACTTTTTTAGATAGGTAATCTAATCTCATTGTCTAATCAGTCTGACCGATGAACATTCTTACTGAATGTGTTGTTTGTTAACTGAAGCTCTTGAAAGGATTTCTAGTTTTTATATGAGTGAGTTTTTCGCAAGATTTGCTAAGGTCTTTGAGGGTCTTTGAAGTTTACGACATTTCAAGGCATTTTTTTAATAAAAGATTAGAAAACTCATATGCTTTGATATTTCAAATAAAATACATTACTTGAAACTCTATTAAAGTGCAGAAGCTCCGAAACAAATTAAACATTTAATAATACTAAAAAGTTGTTTGAAATTAACATGGACTTAAAACTCGTTAAACACTTAATTTCTGAGACTTTCCAATTTGAAACTTTTCAAGGACTTAAACTCAATTTGTTTTAATTTCTCAACAAGAGTTAAGAAATACCAACACGGAACTTTTCATTCCTTAAATGATTTTTAAATTAAATGACACCGAACATTCTGAGTTCGATCCTCAGTGCTCATGATTGTTACGAAAAAAAAGTGTGTTTTTTGTTGTTGTTGCATTTCGAGTGATTTAAAGATCTACAAATAAGAGAGAAGTTAAGTATCACCTACAACATATTGTGTGAAAAAAACAAATGTTATTTAGATTTGTTTTAATTTTAATATATGTTCTCAACTGCTAAATGTTAAATATTCCTCACTTTTTGTATTTTTATAATTGGGTTAATCTCAATTTCCATACACAGAAAAAAAGAAATATTTTGCAAATTGCAAATTTTACTCAGTTCAACCTCAATCAAACCTCACATCAGCGAAAGTGCAGGCATATCACACGTTTGAGAGCTTTCGACTGCCACATCAGGCTAAAACATTCATTCTTTATTAATATCAATCTTACAGTAAAGTAGTTGAAGTAGTCTTTAAGTAGTTGGTTGGTGTAGGCAGGCCTTCCACNTATTTTTAATTTCGCATTACAAAACTGTCTGGATTCGAACCCAAGATCGTCAGAGTGGAAGGCTTCCTGTGAAGCCATACATCAAATATCTACATAAAATCTTAATTTGAAAAAAAAAATTAAATGCAAAAAACAGGCTTAATTTAAAAACCTCACATCAGCGAAAGTGCAGGCATATCACACGTTTGAGAGCTTTCGACTGCCACATCAGGCTAAAACATTCATTCTTTATTAATATCAATCNCAACCTCAATCAAACCTCACATCAGCGAAAGTGCAGGCATATCACACGTTTGAGAGCTTTCGACTGCCACATCAGGCTAAAACATTCATTCTTTATTAATATCAATCTTACAGTAAAGTAGTTGAAGTAGTCTTTAAGTAGTTGGTTGGTGTAGGCAGGCCTTCCACTCAGCATACGATTCTGAGTTCGATCCTCTGTGCACACATCTGAATTTTTCGTTACAAATTTTCTTCCGTGTGAGTTCGACTTTCTACTTGGTTCCACCCTCGTCGGTTCGATGTTGATGAATTAAAAGGGTACCTCTAATACACTCGTTCAAATAGCAGACATTTTCAGAGAAAGATTGAAAACTAAAAGTACTGATATAGAAAAGCGTCTAGTAAACATATAGAAAGATCACATTTATTAATATTAGTTAGTTTTCTTATAGTGAACAAAATAAAGTTTTGTATCTTAAATGTTTGATGAGAGGTTGAGTCAACGTCAAGTGCTGGGTTTAGGGCGGTTCCTTTATTCATGCGGTTTAACAAAGCGATGTATATTTTGTTCAAGTTATTTTGGTGTTATCTCTCATGCGCTGCACTCTCGTTGAGTGTGATGTGTATCATTTTCCATATTTCTTTTGAATTTACAGCTTTCTACGTTCAAAGCATTGCTAAAGTCAAAAGTGTGTTCAAAATTGAATCTATCCCAGACGGAAATATGTTCTTATTTGAACTTAGAATACGTTTACTAAACATACTTCTTTTCTCGGTCTACAAATCATCTAAAGAAGCTCTTAAATCAATCTTAAGATGTTTAGGACAATTCTCTTAAAGAGGGTTTGTAAATGCTTAATAATGGTTTAGAAGACGTTTTTGAAATTTACAAAATGATTTCTAAACATAACTCTTAGAAACGACTGGTAAGACATTAGTTATCGAAATTATAAATGCATAGTAAACACAAATTAACACATAATCTCATGAGACCCAATGTAATCGTCGGTCTTCTAAATGCCTTGCTTAGATTTCCCCCTGTGATACTTTAATAAGGCGGTTTTAACATTCTTCTTTAACTTTATGCTGATTTACACCTTTTGTAAATGTTGTTTAGTTTGTCCAATATATGTTGTTTCACAATGGTATATGATTTTAGTGTCTTCATTCTTCACCGCCTCGGATTTTCTGAAGGCTTCCTTCTTTATAAATTAAAACACTTCCAAAACACATTTTTTATAGCAGATGTCTTATTTTAATTTGATGAAAACATTACAAATATTTTTTGTTAATTTTTAATGTAATTTTTCTCAACGTCTGAATTTTTGCTTTGATAAAATATGATTATTAGAAACAGGTTTTATTTAATTGCTCTCATTTTTCATTAATTTGAACCCTTTAGTCGCTAAAACGATAAGCTTCAACTAAGCATTCTCCTAATCAACAGTGTTCAACCAATAGACAACTAAATTCTATTTCATTAAAAAAAAAAATAAACAAACCACCAATTTGTCACCATTCACAGTATTCCAAGTATATAATATCTAAACCAATTAATATAGATAAGAAAAAGTGCATACGTGCCTTTTACCTATCAAGACAATTCAAGAAATTGCGCCTCATTTGTTCAAATACCAACAAAAGAAGCCTATCAGCAAAGTAATCTCTGATTAATTTGTAAAGGAAATCGATTATTTATATTTTAATATTTCGTTAGAGCAGCTAACTAAACTTTAAGAAGAAAGAATGTTTGAAAATCCAAAAAATACAGTGAACTTTAAAATTTGAAATGTCGACGATAGTGAAGAAAGAAGAAACTTTGAATAGTGCACAAATTAAATATGGTGATTCAGATGTAGCATCGAAGCGCCGAAAATCCGATGAAGAAGACTATGACGCTTTCAAAAGAGAAGCAGTAGAGAACGTCCTTAACAGCACAGCTATTGAGAATGAAGACTTTAAGGGGGGATCTGTGTTATCTTCCGCTACTGACATTAGTGACATCAGTGACAACAGTGCCAACGTTTACATATCAGATAAACCGTCCGATACTTCTAGGGGTTTCGAAAACACCTTTAAAATCCTTGAACAGCACATTCGAACCAGATGGAACAACGGTCAAAGACAAACATTCCTCCGTAGAATCAGTGAAGAGGAGCTGGAAGAGAAAGAAAAACAGTTTCCAGAACAAATCACTCAAAGAGATAGATCTTCATCGCCGGATATGCTGGAGTTGCAATTAGAAGCTCTGCAAAGAGTCAGGACTCTTATGAAAGAAGAAGATTGCGAAGAAGAACCAATCGAAGGCGAAGAAATCACGTCCCCCTTAAATGAATCACTATATGGTATTAAAGTTAATGGAACATTGTCTCAGATTCAAAACAGTTCTCCGGATGAAACTATTCTAGAACAAAGTGTCAAAAGTCCAGAGTACGCCTATCATATTTCGAAAGGAAAAGACGGACAAAAGTACTTAAGAGTTGTTAAAAGTATGCTGCTTGATAAAGGTATGTTTTTTATTGTCTCAACTTTGCGATTTTTTTTAAAGGTATGGTCTTTTAAAAATAAATATAACCTAAGGTTTGGATTTTGTCAGAGATCTTCTTTATATCTATGTCTTAATTTTCTGTATAAAGAGTTATCAATGAAGCAAGTTTAAATGTACACATCATTAGTTCAGTGTTCAAAGCTCGGCAATGTCATATATTTTTTTGAGCAAACATTTTTCAATGAACTCTTTAACGAAAAACATCTTTAAAAAAATTATAGTCATTTCGAAACCAAACAAATTGTCTTTAAGATATCGTATTTTGTTTCAATTTCAAATGCTTTAAAACATTAATTTTGAAAGAGTTTTGGAAAAAATGAAATTAAACAATAATATAATTTTAAAAATATATTGAAATTGTAAATTTTAAAGTCAGCATTTTTAACAAGCTACGATGTTTAATTATTTTCTTTAGAAATGTCGTTTTNAACCGTCTTTAAGATATCGTATTTTGTTTCAATTTCAAATGCTTTAAAACATTAATTTTGAAAGAGTTTTGGAAAAAATGAAATTAAACAATAATATAATTTTAAAAATATATTGAAATTGTAAATTTTAAAGTCAGCATTTTTAACAAGCTACGATGTTTAATTATTTTCTTTAGAAATGTCGTTTTAAAAAATAGTCAAACATTTAAATTTTGAAAAAAACTTAGAAATTAAAGTTTTAACAAATATCAAGTCAATTGAGTTTTATAAGAAAGTTTTCTATTCAGACTTTTCGAAACAAAACCAATTCAATGTTACAAAAAGTTCTTAAGAAAAGTCTTAAATAATAAACAAAATTAAGCAGTAAATTGTAATTTTTAATTCTTATTAAAAAAAAATTAATTCTAATTCGAATTTTGAAAATGTTTGTGAAATTATAATTTTAAAATGCTTCAAAATTGTTGACAAATGTATTGAGTTAATTTTAGAAATTTTATCAAAATACTTGGAAACACTGAGTCTTACAATTTTAAACCTTGAACATTTTTTTTAACTTCTTAAAAAAATGAAAATTTAAACTTTTGAAAATTTTTGAATATATTTGTTTTATATAATTTATCAAATTAAAAAGTCTTACAATTTTAAGTTTTGAAATAAAAATTTAAAAAAACTTCAAAAGTTTGAATTATTGAATAAAACCACAAAATTTGAATTGTGAATATATATTTTGATATAATTTTATTAATGAAAATATAGTCTTATAATTTTAAGTTATAAAATTGATTTTAAAAAAATCTACAAAGTTCTCTCAATTTTATTCGAAAATTGTTTACAATATTTGTCAATATTTTGAGTAATTGTGTTCAAATTTTTAATATTTTTGTAATGCAAATTAGAATTTTGAATATATTTTTTGAGCTAATTTTGGAAATAAAAAAAAATCTTTATAAACAAAGTCTTTGAATTTTTGAAATTAATAAAAAAAATATGATTACATTTTTGAAATTTTGTTTTTAATGTTTCCAAGCTTTAATTTTAAATAATGGCTGTTGGAACTTTAGAGCTTTCCTTGATTTTAGAGTTCTTAATGAAATAATTTAATTTATAATATGTAAAATTGATACTATAATTTTGTCAATTTTTTAAAATAAAGTTTTAAAAGGATTTTACGGAATTTTTAATTGAAAATGGGGTTTTTTTAAATAACAATTTAATATAAATTTTAAAAAAATATTTAAAAAGCCAGGAAGTTTAAATTTCGAAACATGTTTTATAATTTTTTGTTGACATTCATATGAAAAAAAAAGTTTTGATTTTTAAATGTTTAAAAAACTATGAAAATTGAAAATATTATTACTTTTTTAATTTTTTTTTATTTAAATGTTTTACTATGGATTAAAAAAGAATTTGAAACATTTTTTTTAACAGTCTTAAAAATGTACTTTTTGAAAAGGTTTCAAATTAGAACTTGTTTTATATTTTGAAAATATAATTTTTAAAATTAAAATTTGAAAAAACAAATTAAAAAATATTTAAGCAATAGAGTTTTGTTTTGAGTTTGCATTTAGATTGTAATAATTAAGAACTTACAAAACTTTAAATTAAAATTAAGGTTTTAAAAAAAAATTAAATAAAAAAGCAAAACAAAATTCCAGTGAATTTTTTGAATTAAAACATTTTTTTAAGAAATCGTTTAAAAGTGGAGTTTTTTTATGTTTTGAAATATTTTTAAAATTGTATTGGAAAAGGCTTTGAACTTAATTTTGTTTTATATTTTAGAAAAAGAATGTTTGAAATTTGAATTTAATTTTAACGATTACAGATGTGTTTAAACCTCTTTTTAAATATATTTTTCAAATTTCAGAAACTCAGAACTTATTCTAACTTGTTTAAATATTCTTAAAATTATATTTTCAAAATATAAAACAAATTCCAATTTGATTCAAAAACTACATTTCGAAACATGTAGTAAAATATTTATATAACATTTAAATTTAAAAACTTTATTAAAAATTTATTATATTTAGATGAATATTTAAAACAATTTTAAAAAAATCTTTGTTCTTTTTTTTTTTCAAAGACTAATGTTTTAAATTATAATGTCGTATTTTCTCGAAGTTCCAATTTTGAATCCTCTTAAAATATTGATTACACACATTTTTTATTATAAGTTTTTTTTAAAGATCATCAATCAAGGAAGGCTATGAAGTTAAAAATGCCTCAAGAAAACAGCATTATCTTAAATTTATTTCAAGTTCCGTTTCAAAACTTATTAAAAATTCAAATTCCAAAACATTTTAAAATAATAATTTAAAAGTTTTGTGGATTTTTTTAATACCAATCTCAAAACTTCAAAATTTAAGATTCCTTGTCTAATGATTCCTTTTAAATTTCAAAAAATATATTTAAAATTTCAAATTTTGAAGCCGACACTGACGGGTTATTTTTTTAATTTCTGAACCTTCTGAAATTTAGAATATATTCGTGTAACCCTTTCAAATATTTAAAAAAAAAAATGTAACATTGGTCATAGCAACATATTCGCAACCAACATTGCCGGATAACCCCTTTAAACCTTTTTTTTTTTACCAAAATTCCTAAAAAATCTCTTAATTCGTACAACAAAGAATCAAAACCCAACATTTGCTCTTCAAAACTCACATTCTAACCATCCACAAAATACAATAATTCAATAAGAAAAAATCAATTAAAACAAAAAGGCGAGATCTCCAAGCAAAAAAGATTCATTATCAATAACGCAAAACTCCCATAACTAACCCCATAGTTCAACAGCGATAATGGTTATACTTTCATAGCTGCAAAGCATTTTCTCTATCGATCAGGCTCCATTCATTCCTTAAGTTGACAATCTCATAAAACAAGTTTGTATGGGGTCTACGAACGCTGGTTCAAGTATGGTATGCGTTAATGGTCGTAGCATCGCATCCTCTCTCCAGCATCAGGCGACATAATTCAATCATTCATGTTCAGGTTTTTCCTTCATCTCACTCGTCCGTCCGTCTTTGGTTTCTACTTCATAAACTAAAGCTAACTAACCATCCAATCTAACTATGATTTAACTGTTGGTTTATTTATTACTGTTGCTTGGTAGTTGGTTAATGTGCGAAAAACGAGAAGATTTTTTTGATTCGATCCAAGATTTTGTATCTGAAATCAACCACGCGGAAACTATTACATTCTTCGAGATGAGACTAAACATAACAAGATAGTGTTTTGTTTGAAGTCTTCTTAATTGGTGGAAGATGGTTTGGTCCGTTACATTGGACTTTGTGTTAAATAGGAACTCGAGTGGAAAACTTGATTTTTCTTTGTTTTTAGAAGATTTGCTTTACTGATTTTCATCTCATGGTTGGCTTTACTGGTGAAACTGGTGCACTGGTCCTTTGGGTTTTTTTTTGTTAATTGTTAATTGTTCGGTTTGGTTGAAGTTTTTGTTCTATAGGAAAAGAAAACCATATCAAATTACGTAAGCATCCAGAGATAAGAAATGCTTGATTGTAAAATAATGTGAGAGACATTTCTTATCAGTTATAAGGTTGTTTAAACGTTTTCGGTGGTCTTTTAGAGATTGTTTTTGACTGAAAGTATATTCATTTCTAAGAAGTAGAAAGTAGTAATCAAAACAAGAAATAAAAAAAAAA
>JXPG01021634.1:1549-18740 GCA_001015175.1 Megaselia abdita
AAAAAATTAACAATTTTTGTCCACATATTTTTTGTAAAAAATACAAAAGGGTTACCCTTACTGATTTTTTGGGTCGAAAAATCAAATTTGCCGTTTTAATGAAAGTTTTCTTTTAAAAAGTGTTTTAATTGATTAAATTAAGAAGTTTTTATAAGAAAAGGAAAAAAATGTTACTACATATTTTTTGTAAAAAATACAAAGGATTTTTTGGGTCGAAAGATCAACTTCTCTAAGTTTCCCTTTTAATGAAACTTTTTTTTCTAAAAAGTGTTTTTATTGGTTAAATTAAGAAGTTTTCATAAGAAAAGGAACCATTTTTTTTCCACATATTTTTTATAAAAAAGTTTTTTGAAAAGCCTAAGAAAAACCAAAACCAAAAAAAGTGAATTTTTTAGATGAATATATTTCTATAATTTTAACTTTTATTTCTGAAAATTCTTGAACCCCAAAATGATATAAAAACACCTACAATTTTGAAATCATTTTAATATTTTTATTAAATAAAAAATATTGTTTTATATATTTATAAAGTTTTTTTTTAATATTAAAAAACAAAAATAAAAGAAAAATAAAGGCAAAAATAAAGACGATAATGACGAAAAACGTGTAAAAATTTGATTCATTCCTTCATTTTTTTGCGTATTTTTTTCTTTAATTATATTCTTTTTCATGATTTTTTGTTTTGTTTTTATTTATTATTTATCATTTTGTTTAAATTCAACTTCTTTTTACGTTATTTAATTTTTATTTAAAATAAAAAGTAAAAATAATGTAAAAAAGACCCAACAATATATTACGTTTTCTTGTAATAATAGCAATAATAATAATAATGCAAAAAAAAATATTATTAATTAATAATAAATTTCGTAAAATAAAAAACACATAAATTTAAATATTTATAAAAAAGAACGCGGTGCTTTTGTTTGTGACGAAAGGGAAAGAAAAAATAATAATCAATAATATTAATTAAAAATAAAATAATATTTTTGTTCTCGTAATTTTTTCATTCTCTCCGATAAAAATAAAACTAATTAAAAAAAAGTATACGTATCTTTTTGGGATAGGGTATAAAAATGAATTGTCCTTAAAATTTAAAAATTGTTTTAAAGTTTTTTTCTTTCTTCCTTTTTGTTTCTCCTTCTTGTCTCTAAAATGAAATGATGTGTCGTCAATATTTTTTTGTTGATTTTTTTTTTGTTTAGATGAAAAAAAAATAAATNCGTATCTTTTTGGGATAGGGTATAAAAATGAATTGTCCTTAAAATTTAAAAATTGTTTTAAAGTTTTTTTCTTTCTTCCTTTTTGTTTCTCCTTCTTGTCTCTAAAATGAAATGATGTGTCGTCGAATATTTTTTTGTTGATTTTTTTTTGTTTAGTTGTTTTCATTTTACTTAAAATCTACGAAAATGTTTTGTTTTTTTCTTTAAAAATATTTTTTTATAATCCTAAGTTCTAAATGTGTAATTATTATATTATCTTGCAAGTTTCCGTCCTTCTTCACTTCGCTTCGTACGTACTTTTACGTAAGACGTCCCGTCGTTTACGTAACGTAACCACCTACTTTTCACTGGGATAGTAAACGTTACTCCCGTCAGATGCTGGTTGTTGGTGTTGTGGATGATGGTGTTGCATGTAGTCAGAGATTGGTGGCAATATAGGTTTAGTGTCTTCGGTTTGTTGGTACACAGTGCCACCTCCGCCGCCACCTCTGGTTCCATTGTCGTATGGAACTGCAGTGCCCGTCGACGAGGCTGCTGATGGCGGTGGTGTAGGAATTGGTGGCGTTGCGTATGGTTGAAAGTTGTTCTTTTGATCAGATATGTCTGTTAGTGTGTGGTTTGGGTTCGCGTAATCATAATTTAAATAACTTAGGGCATGGGTTTGTTGGGGATGAGAATTTGGTTGGTGTTGCTGCTGCTGGTGCTGCTGATGTTGGGTGCCTATTGGAGGTGGCGGTGCAACTAAATCGAAATTGTATTCCATTCCAGGATTATTGTTTCCAATTAATTCGAGATTTGTTAAAATACTTCCAATATTGTTGTTGTAGTTTTGTGAATGATGTTGCTGTTGTTGTTGTTGTTGCTGCTGTTGTTGGTGATGCGGATTGTGGTGATGGGGGTGTTGCAAATGGTGATGCTGTTGGAGATTATGTTGTTCACTTTGTGACGAATTGAACGATGAATGCTGAGGATGGTTTGGTGGCCACATATTCTGCAATAAACAAATATTGATTGTTTTATTGAAGATTTTTGTTTAGGTTAATCGATAATAAACAATTAAAATTCATAAATTTTCATGAAAATCATCAACAGTTTCTAACCAAATAAGTCCATTTTATTCCATTGCTTTTTTAATACTAATTAATTATCTTTCTTAGAAATAAGAAACTACATCAAATCTAAAATGAGAAGTTACTTGAAAAATCTTGGCACAAGAACAAAATGTTCTTAAAATTTTGAATGTTTTTGAAAAAAAATACTAATAGAATCGAGTAAAAAAAAATAGTAGAATCGTGGAAACTCAACAATTTTGTTACATCAACGTTGCACTCGTTTTGGAAAACTTTTCTTTCTAAAACTAGTTTTTCTAGCTTTTTAATTAAAAGCTCTATAACTCATTTGTCTCACAATCTGTATCATTTGCTATGGATATACGATGTTTAATTCTGACTCATATCGCAAAGCACATAGAATCCTAATCAAATAATTTCCTTATATATGTCCAAATTGATTTAAATGGATGAATTCTCGAGTGAGCCTTTCAAAGTCCTTAAAACAAATTAAAAACTCTATATGAGGAAATATTATTGAGTAAAATATTCAAACTTGCATTTTTTTGTTGTTTAATTTTACAAGGATTCGTTTATTCTTTTCACATGGTTTTACAGAAATTATACAAAAGTATATTTCGAAATGGGCTATAACATTTTTAAACATTCAATACATTTAACTTTAAAATGTTTGTATTCTAAAATTTAATTTTCTAATTTCTATCACCTTGAATTTGTATTATTATTTTATTTTTATTATTTCATTTTAGAAACTTAAATATTTGAATTTAAAAAAATTCTGCAATAACAATACTCAATAAATAATATAACTGAACATTTTTTAAATAAAATAAATAAATAAAATTATATATGTATAAGTGTTTGAAGTTTATATTTTTAAACATTTTAATTATGATAAATAATAATTTATGTTGAGTTTCATATTTTTTTAAATTAATATTATTTTTATTATTATAAATGTTTAATTAAAAAAATTACATCCATATTCGAGCATTTAAAACCTCCAGGAAATATAGGATGTACAATTGCTCGAGAGGAATAGATGGAACTAGTTTCAGAGCACATGCTGGATATCATATCAGAGAAGAGTTAAGAGGAAAAAGCGAAAATATAAAAGACAGGCTTCGTACAAGATAAGCCTTTTTAAGCCCTCATTTTTCTTCAAAATAATCTTTACAAATTTAGTGTTTAAATTAAGAATATAGTAAAGAAACAAATAAAAAAAAATCACACAACGAGCCAAAGGTGACTCAAGGTGTAGCAGTGATATAAGGAATGTTTGCTTCCTTTCATACATCAGTGTTGTTAGTTTTCCCTCTTGCTCTGAATAGAGTCAGTGATGAGCTTTCTGCTATTTTAACGAGTGTATTAGAGATACCCTTTTATTTTATCAACATCGAAACGACAAGGGTGACGTCATTTATATCCGACTCACACGAACGAAAATTTCTTACGAAAAATTCTGAGGTGTGCACTGAGCACGTGAACTCTGAATCGTCAGACGAGAAAGTGGTTACGCCTACACCAACCAACTATTCCAACTAAAATATCTGAAAATATAAATTTTCGGACTTAAAAATATTCTTAAATAAAACTGCACTTAAATTATAAAACTCGAAAACAATCTACATTTTATACTAAGATTTTGTGTACTTTTTAATTTGTAATGTACAGCTGTGGTTACAAAAAAAGGATCATCTATGTTAAGAACGTCGCCGCGATTTTTCTAAGGAATATTCGACAGAAAATAACAATTGACGAACAGATTTTTTCTACAGTAAAATATTTATCAATTATTAGCAATATTTTTGTGTTCACGTTTTCAGAAATAACTGAAACTGTATTTTTTACAGAGATTTAATTTAAACTCTATTTCCTTTCTGAATTTTAATTTCAAAACTATTCTTTTTTTGTTTTATATTTGGCGGGGAAAAATTGGAACTCTAAAATAAAAGTGTTTGTTGACTTGCATATTTTTTTGTTTTTACTTTCAAATATTTTTATGATTTTGGTTGTATATTTATACTTATTTAAAAAAAATTAAAACGGTTTTTTTTTCGACTTTTCTTTAGTGTTATTTTCAACTAAACTTATTCAAAAACTTAAAAAAAATAATGTGTTTTTATTTTGAAAAATATTTTGTATATTTTTAGACTCTGAATTCATATATTTAAAATCAAGAAGAAGAATAATTAGTAATTCTAAGCTCTGACATATTATATTTCCTATTATTTTTTGTTATTTATGAAAAATATTTTTTTATTATTTTTGTCTTTTTTTATACGATTTGATACCTTCAACTGTTTTCAAGTACCTAAGAAAACGTTCAATGTTAGTAGTTATTTTGTTTAAACTTAGAATAGAAACCAGTTCAAAGTGAAATTATATTATAAGCAGTTAAAAAAAAGATTCATTTCAGAAAATATATATTAAAAACCATTTAAGGTTATTTTTTGTAACGATTTTTGGAGTTAAAAAGGTTATTTTTCTTATTCTGAGTTTTCAAGATATACATATCTCGGAATTCAAGTGTTTTAAGGATTCAATTTGCTTAAAAAAATATATTTCAGAAATTTTAATAAACATTTTTTTTAAAATCATTTAATCCTTTAATGTTGTCAAAGAATATTTAAATTAAAAGAATGAATGAAATTTTCAAAGAATTTTTCACAACATTTTAAATACAAAGTTCAAAGTATAATACATTATAAAAGATTTTAATTCAGAGTTGTGAGATCTTTTTTGATATCGATAAAATAAACAAAAACTGAATGCAGCTTCTGTATGTTTTGATTTAATATGCATTTCTTGTTAAATGAAAATCATATCTTATATATATTTTCTGAACTTTTGTATTTTTTATTTAATATTTTTTACGAAAAATACTGTATTGTTCATTAAATTTAATATGATTAAAGTTAAAACTTTTATTTGTTTTTTGTGAGTTTTATGAATTAAATTCTAAATAATTCTCATTAAATAAATAAATAAAATGTGTATTTAAAAATAATAGTTAATTCGCGTACGTTTTAAAAACCTTAAATTTCACTGTCGCTTAGAACATTGAAAAACTATGCCTTTCTGATTATTAACTATAAAGCCCTTTTAGTTAATTTTTAGTATAAAAAGCCTTTTTAAACCCTATGATAAAATAAGCTCTTTTAAGCAAGTCTTATTCGATTCCAAAGTTTGATACCTCGAATATACTGATGAGGACTTAATTCCTCATAATTACTTTTTGTAATTTCTCAATTCAGTGCCGTAGGAAAGCGGAAAACTGTAGATGGCTTATCAAAATAACATTTTAGTGAATAATTTCGTTATATCGAATAATTTAGGGTCATTTTGAAGATACTAATGAGGCCCAAAAACTGTCATCAACTTTTTTGGAAATACATCTGCGCCCATATTGGAAAAGACCAGCGAATTTGAAATCCATACGCATATCCTTTTTATCTATTTTAAACAGGCTTACGACTGCATCATTAGAGATGCTCTATACTCTCCAATGATGGAACTGGCTTTCCCTAAGAGACTCATTATACTATGCCTTAGTCAAGAATTTTTCTTCCTATTCTCAACGATAACGAAGGAAACTGAAAACGGCTTCTATGAACTGATAACTAGGAACAAGCTTTTTAAAAAGAGCAACGTTTCTTTAAGAAAACCATTAAAATGTGATGTTCTAATCATTTAAAAAAATTACTATCTCGAAAAATTAAATTCAGATTTTGTTTGGAAGTTAATGTCCGTTAAATCTATTTTGATATGATTCCCTTTTCACATATTTCAATACTGATGATAAAGAGCTATCAATCTAATCTATGACATAAAATCTGCAACAAAAATTAAACAAAATTCCAAAAAAAAAAAAAATGTAAAAAAAAATAAATCTAAGATCAAGTTAAAAAAAGAATATTCACCTGAAAACTCATAATATCCGAGTTCAATTCATGCTTGATGCTCCCGACTGCCTGGTGATGATGTGGTTGTTGTTGCTGCTGCTGATGGTGATGCTGAGCACCAACATCAACAAGTTGATTTGGAAGACCCATAAAATCATTCGAGTTGACATTAAAATACAACTTATTTTCTTTAGTATCGGATGTAGCACCGGGTGTCGTGGCAGTTGGAGTAGTGGGTGCTTGAGGCGGTTGCGCTTGTGCTTGATGGTGGTGAGCGGCGGCCGCAGCAGCAGCCGTTGGCGTGGGAGTCCTCGAATTGAAGTTCAAGTTGTTCCAGTCCGCTGAGGCGGCGCCGGGCGTACTCGTAGGATATTGAGTTTGTTGTTGATGTGGCTGTGGAGACTGTTGATGGCGCAACTGCTGGATTTGAGCATGCGGATGGGGATGTTGGTGTAACGGTTGATGTTGCAAATGTGACTGATAGTGTTGGCCAACCTGCGCCTGCGTTGGTGGTGTTTGATGTGGATGCTGTTGGTATTGTGACAAAAGCTGCTGATGCTCAGCATGCGACTGTATATGGTTGTATCGATTCGTGTTCGGATCGAAATGATGGAATTGGGTTTCGGGTCCGCCCGCCGGGCCAAAGCCTTGTGGATGGTGATGCTGTTGTTGCTGCTGCTGTTGTTGTTGGTGATGTTGCATTCGAAGTAGCATACTGTTGTCAACAGCATTCGGCGTTCTACGCTGTTGTTGCTGTTGCGGTGTGTGTTGGTGTGGTGATGGAGATTGCTGTTGGGTTTGGGGATTGCACTGTTGTCCAAGTAGATTTTCAGTATTAAAGCTTTGATTATTATAGATTGGGTTGTTCGAATGAGATTCTGAAATGTGTGATGTTGCAGATGTCCCAGTTGCATTTGTAGGATGGTTTTGCATCATATGCATTTGTTGTGAATTTGATGGTGGCTGTTGTATTGTACTTGTAGGCATTGGGGATGGTGTATTTACTATCATTTTTTGTTGCTGTTGCATTTGTGACTGTTGTTGCGGATGCATTGGCGGCAATTGCTGTTTGGTTTTACTATTTGTATTTGATTTCTTATTCTGAGGTTTCGATGTTGACGCTGATGGTGATAGCATTTGTGGTGGATGTTGAAGACCATCCGGACCTGTCGAATCTAAGAAGTTTTTTTTTTGTTTAGTTTAAAAGTGGCATTTTTAGAAATTAGTTGAATAAAGAAGATGTATCACATTTTGTATTAAATTCATAAAGTTTTTTATTCAATTTTGTTTGATTTGATTTCCTTGTCAAGAATACTTGAGACGTTGAAGGGAAAGCACTTGAAATAATAATGAAATAATATGGATTATTATCGGTGCTCTATGGAAATCGGGAGGTTTTATGGAATATTTTGGATTCTCTTGCGGGGTTCGTAGTATTTGTTCTACTAAAATATTTATTTAATTGAAATTCTGACAACTCCTTAAAACCAAATATAATAAAAACGAGTCTTCTGAAATGTCGCCAATATAAAACAAAAATACAAAAATTAATAAATATAAACTGCAGACAAGTGTTTTGCTCGAAGTTACAACAATTCAGAAAGGATTTTCTCAAAAGTTTATTATCATTATTAATGTTAACATAAAAAAGCTTTATTAAAAATGAAAACACCTTAATAACCCATGTAATTAACAAAAAACAAACAAGAAACAATAACAACATGAATGTAAAAGAGCTTATCAAAATTTTATCCCAATAATAACAAAAAATATAAAAAGCATTAATTATGAAAAAACTAAAATTTGGGAGAAAATACACAAAAAATTAAAAAAAATAAGCTTTTGTTTTACTTAAAATTCATACGGCTAGAACGATTTGGTCTTGAACATTCCTTTCCAAATAAAACAATAAAACAAAATCTAGTTTCAGAATTTATCCAAATAAAACACTCTTTAAAAACCCCGAGTTTAAACATTTAAAAAAACCGAAAGTTTAAATCTGATAAACACTCATAAATAATCCGCGAGATTAAAAATGTTTCTGATAAATACTTATTGAAAAATCGCGAGCTCCAAAATGTAACCAAATAAACACTTATTTAAAAAACGTGACTTCAAAAATGTATCAAATGTAATGTAACATGTAAATGTAATCTTTAAAAAGCGAGAGTTTGAGAATGTATCTGATAAACACTCATAAAAAAAACCGCTAGTTTCAGATATCCAAATAAAACACTCATTAAAAAATGTTGAGTAACAAATTAAAATATCGCGAGTTGAAAAATTGATATGATGAGCTTTCTTTAAAAAGCGAGAGTTTGAGAATGTATATAAATGTTGAGTATCTGATAAAAACTCATTAATAAACCGCGAGTTTTAAAATGTATCTGATAAATACTCATTTAAAAATAGTGAGCTTCAGAAGGTAATAAAATAAAACACTTATTTAAAAGCCGTGACTTCAAAAATGTATCTGAATAAAACAAATTAAAATATCGCGAGTTGAAAAATTGATTTGATGAGCACTCTTTAACGTTTCAGAATGTATTAAAATAAAACAGTCATTCAAAAAAGGCGAGTTAAAAAATATATCTGATGAGAATTCTTTAAAAAACCGAGAATTTAAGACTGTACCTTTTAAATACTCTTTAAAAAATCGAGAGTTTCAGAATATATCTGATAAATACTCTTTAAAAAACCCTAGTTTTAGAATGTTTTTGAAAAATCTTCTTCAAAAACAACGAGTTTCAAAATGTATCTGATAAATACTCTTCGAAAAACAGCGAGTTTAAAAATTTATATAATTAAAACTCATTTAAAAAAAGTTTTTAAAAACCGATAGAATGTATAATAAATTAACACTTTTTAAAAACCAAGTTCAACGCAAGTTAAAAAATATGTTTGATGGGTTTTCTTTAAAAAAAATTATTTAAGAATTTATTTCATTTCAAAATGTATCTGATAACCCCTCTTTAAAAACTCGAGTTTTAGAATGTATTTGATAAACCCTCTTCAAAAAACGCGAGTTTTAGAATGGATCAAAATAAAACATTTATAAAACCGAGAGTTTAAAAATGTATTTGATAAATCCTATTAAAAAAAAACGCTAGTCTCAGAATGTATCAAAATTTAAAAAAAACCTGGTTTCAGAATATTACATTGAATTTTTTTTTTTTTTTAACTAGAGAGTTTCAGAATGTATATAAAAAACACTCGTCAAAAAATCGAGATTTTAAGAATATATCTGATAAATACTTTTTAAATAACCGCTAGTTTTAGAATGTTTTTGACAAACACTCAATTAAAAGTCCGAGTTTAAAATGTTATATGATTGAAAAAAGGCGAGCTCAGAAATGTATCTGATAAACAATCATTGATGAACCCTCTTCAAAAAACCGCGAGGTACAGAATGGATCAAAATAAAACACATTCAAAAACCGAGAGTTTAAAATTGTATTTGATAAATCCAATTTTTTTTAAAAACCACTAGTCTTAGAATGTATCAAAATTTTTAAAAAATGTTCAGAATGTTTCAAGTTGAAAAATTTGTTCTGAAAAGCAGAGAGTTCCAGAATGTATCTGATAAACGCTCGTTAAAAAATGGAGAATTTGAAAAATCCTCTTCAAAAACCATGAGTTTCAAAATGTATCTGATAAATACTCTTCGAAAAACCGCGAGCCAACAAAAAAGACGAGTTTCAAAATGGTTCTAAACTCATTAAATATTAAAATATGTATATGTATCTAATAACCACATATTAAAAAATAGCGCATTTAAAATGAAGCGGTGCAACAGAAGTACGTTCCGTAGTAGCACTAGGGTTTTTTTTTTTAAATGAATTATAAAATTACCCAACTCACAGTCTCTGGCCTCATCGTAAGGTCCATAACATAACTAAAAACGATAGTTTCAAAATGTACCTGATAAACTCTTTTTTAAAAAACGCAAGTTAAAAGATATATTTGATGAGATTTCTTTAAAAAAACACGAGCTTCAAAATAAAATTATTCAAAAATCGCGAGTTTCAAAATAAAATTATTCAAAAATCGCGAGTTTCAGAATGTATTAAAATGTATAAAACACTCATTCAAAAAAGACAAGTTAAAAAATGTATTTTATCAACACTCATTTAAAAATCCGATAGTTTCAGAATGTATTATACATTAACTCTTTTTATCTGATGAGGCTTCTTTAAAAAACTAGCATGAACTAGAATTAGAGTATTAATATTTGTTTCGATTTTTTAAGCTAATTTTGATTTTTTTACTATTTTAATTTGTATTATTTAAAATTATTTTTTTAAATTATTGAGTGAGAAGTAATTGTTGACTTTGGAGGTTTTTTTTTTTTTTAATAATAATGTTTTATGTAAAGGGTCTTATCATATTTTTAAGATAATCATTTTGTTTGGATTTTTAAAAGACCTGACTTATATTTCATTTATTAATTAAAATAATAATGTATTTTTTTTTAAGTTGTCTTTATTAAAACGTGTACTGTTAGTTTTCGAGAGTCAGTAAACTTTGCAAAATAGATATTACTTATATAAATATTTTCTTATTATTTACGAAATGTTTTTTTTTTTATTTTTTAACACATTTTTAAAATGATTTGTGTTAATGCTTGAGAATATTTAGTTTTGCGCGACTTTTTTAAATATTTCGAATGACAATTCATGTTGAGATTTTAATTAATATTTAGAACATACCTTTATTTAGTTGAAATAATTTAATATTAGTTCTTTTTTGTTATATTTGTGGGTGAATTTGTTCATTTTAGTGATCTTATTTTCACAATTATTTTTTTTATTTATTTCATTATATGTTATTTGATTTTTAGTCGTGTTTTTTGTTTAATGTATCTGTTGTTAGAATGTTACACAAATCACTTTTAGATACTTTTTTTTATAATTCATATTTTAGCAAAAACTGTTATTTGCACAAATTTAGGGAGTTGTTCGAAAATCGTTAGAATGGTAGCTAAAAATCTCCATAAAAATATAACGTCAAGCTGAGCCTTTTATACTAAACCCAAATGTATTCGTTCTTTATATGAAGAACGAGAATAAGTTAAAAACCTCAAAATAATAGAATAAGCTCAAAACCCGTCTCTCAATAATAATAANTTATAATTCATATTTTTTTATCGTTAGAATGGTAGCTAAAAATCTCCATAAAAATATAACGTCAAGCTGAGCCTTTTATACTAAACCCAAATGTATTCGTTCTTTATATGAAGAACGAGAATAAGTTAAAAACCTCAAAATAATAGAATAAGCTCAAAACCCGTCTCTCAATAATAATAAATTCTGAGATATATGTTCAAAAAAAGGACTTACCCTCATTAATCTTTTCAGTTTTTCTGACACCTCCCTTATTGTTCTTGTTTAGGTTTGCGTGTACCGTCTGTTTATGCCTAACTAGATGAGTTTTCCACTTAAATGTCTGAAAACAAACAAAATTGAGTAACCTAACAATTAAATACAAAAGATAAAATACCTGAGGACAATAGCAACAATTATGAGGACGCTCTTCAGAATGGGAGGGTAAATGTCTTTGGAGCGACTTGACCGACCCAAATGTTTTTCCACACAACGTACATTTGCATTCGGATGCATCCGTATGAGCATTGGAGTAATGCTCCCGCAAAGCCAAATAAGTGAAATATGATGAGCCACATTGTTCACAAACGTACGTCCGTTTCACTTCGGTGTGTAATTGGACGTGACGTTCCAGGTTCGCTTTCAGTGTGAAACGGTTTTGGCAGATATGACATTCAAAGAAATTGTCCTTCTTATGTTCACGGATGATGTGTTGTGCTAAAGCATTCTTGGACTGTAATTCTGTTCCACAGATCTCACAAATAGCTCCATCCACTCGATGTCCGGTTTCATCTAAATGTTGTAAATGTAGTTTTTTTTGAGAAAATTTCAAACCACATTCAGCACAAGAATATGCTGAAAGAGAAAGGTTAGCCATTTTAGAGGATTTAGTAAGAGTGTTTTGTGGGAATTGAGGAAGGAAATATGGGTACGATATGTCTTGAAATTTACAACTCACTTTTGAACTCCTTTTTGTTATGAGCCTCGACATGGGCATGAAATTGTTGCCTCCTAGAATATGATTCTCCACATGTTTCGCACACAAACGGGAACTCCTTTGAATGTACACTCCGATTGTGTGCTATGATTTCCTGTTGATGAAAACGACACATTTTTTTCTTTTAGATTTTTGATAACAACTTTGAAAAAATAAGGATCACAGACAACGTCCAACCTTTAACATACCTCAAGAGAATGTCCACTAGGTTGACCGCAGTCGTGGCAATAACCTGGATGCTGTTTGTAGTGATCTATTAAGGATTTCCTCTTTCGATACGATTTTGGACATATGAGACAACTGTATGTGGGTTTGGGTTTTTTAGCTGGAGGAGGTTGACTTAAACTACTGCTTCCATCACCATCCGGATCAACCGAAGACAAACCAATTCCAGATGTGTTACTAACACCGATACCGCTTTCAACTCCACCAATGCCACCCAAATCAACACTACCCGCACCACTAGTAGCACTAAATATATTACTCTCCTCCTCTTCCTTTGGTTCTTCATCAGGAATACTGTTCAGGGTAATTGAATTTGTTGAATTATTGTCAACAATCGTGTTCAACAAATTGTTAGTTCGGTTGGTGATTGTGGTGTTGGTCGCATCATCCGAGCTCTCTGTCGTTAAGCTGGTGTTTGTGTCTTGATGCTGATAGTCGTCCTCAATATCCATAGGATATTCATCTTCATTGAAATATGTCAGACCGTTTTTGTTGGCGTTGCCTGATTCAACGACCATGGCCTTTTCGAACTCTTCCAATTCTTCTATGTAGGATTCACCATCGAACTGGTGTGACGCTTGCGACTCATCATTCTTAGCGCTCAGCTCTAGCGCTGTTAGAGAGTGTGGAGAGTCATTGTGTTTGTTTTGTGCCATCAACGATGGCGCACCCCTTCCACTCGCAATAAACTCCATTTCTTGAATTATACTGACGGGACGTTTCCGGACTGGAACGCAAGAAGAAAGACGATTCACTCGGTTTCTCTCAATAATATAGGATAAGGGAGGCTTGATTCCATCAACACCACCAACTCGGATTAGGTTCTTGTAGATCTTACGTAAATAAGGCCTGTGGTGGTTTTGGTTCTCAAAGGCAATATTCAATAACGTTCGAAACTGGTATTTGAATGATTTGGAAGCGAGATTCTCATTCCAAACTTTAATATGTATTTTGATATCACTATCGGGGTGAAAAGTTATTCTTTGTTGAATTGAAGGGTACCTCGAAGATTTCGGAGAATCACAGTGACCACCTACTATTGCAGTTTTGTTGTTTTGTAGGTAAGTGTGTTTGGTACCTGTGGAAAAAGAGGTTATTTTATTAGTTATAAATTTGAGGCTATATTTTTATTTAGTAGTAATTTTAGGTAAGCATTTTCTTTTGATTCCAGATTTTCTACGGGTGTGGATTTTGAAAGTGCAACTTTTCAAAAATCATTCTAAAGAAAATAATTTTATAAAATTAAATCTAAAATTTAAAGATTTTTTTATTTTTAAATCCTTAATAGAAAGAAAACTCTTTTAGGGATTAAGAACCTTCGATGAGTCTTGCTACTTCTGTATATTCAATATTATCTATTATTTTGAGTTTGAAAAAATAAGTAAGGTTTTTCAATGTATGGTATTATTGTGTGGCTGAAGCTGATTGATATTAAATTTGTTAAATTTAATTTTAAATTTTTGAAAAATATTTAATTTATTGTTACGCTTTCTGTAATTTTTAAAACTATTTTCATTTGACTATTTTAATTTTTTTTTTTCCTGTTTCTTGAATGTTTGTTTTGGCTTAACCTTATTTTATACTAATTTTTTTCCCCTAGTACTTTTTATAAAATATTTATATTTTGATGGATGGTATTTATTGTTACGCTTTGCGGAACTTTTAAATGAAGTCTTAAAATAAACAATTTTTTGTTAAAGAAATATACAAAATCATCCAAAACCTAAATCAACAAAAACCAAAATCAAGTTATCCAAAATCTTGAACATGATATGAGACACGTCGTCATTTTGTAAATTTTATTTTTATTTTTAATTTTTTCATTATAATATTTCTTTATCTAAATTACTATGTTATTGTTATGCTTTCTGGTATTCTTATATGTTTTTATTTTTTGTATTTTTAAATTTTGCTTGATTTTTTTTACATTTCCTTTTTTTATATTTTTTTATTTTATACTTTTGTAATTTTGTTAATTATTATTTTAATTTAGAGTATTTATTGATTCGTTGATTATTTTTAATGTTTTGTATTTTTGTTCTTCTGGTTTTTATTGTATAATATTTTTTAAAAAAATGATTAATCTTTTTTGTTTGTTAATTCTTGAGGTTATTTATTGTAGTTCTGAAAAATTTATTTAAAAAAATATTTTTATTATATTTTAATGGTGAAGTTGATTAAATTTTTAAGAACAAAATTTCTTTTATTTTTTATTTCATGTTTTTTTGGTATTCTTGATGGTACTTATTGTTTTACTAAACTCAAGAAATTTAAATATTTTTTTATATAAATATATTTTTATGGTTTTTTTTTTTTAAAGAGTGTTTTTGTTGATTTGCTAAAGCTGAAGGATTTCCTTTGAATTTTAAATAGGACATTTTTGAAGCAGTAAATCTTCAATATAATTAATCAATCAAACAGACTTCTACGTAATTTTCAAGCCTGCCCTTGCATTTCTCTTTTGAAAAGTCCTTCTAATTGGAAGGTCCTTCTATGTAAGATTTCAGAAAAATGGCCGCTGATTATAGATAAGATAAATGAACAATAAAACAGAAGGCGAGTGACTGTACTGTTCGTTTCAAAATTAAACAAAATTTCACTTTAAATTTAAAAATATTGCAATAATAAATTGTTAAATTCTGTAAAGAGCGCAAGATTTTTTGAATTTTGTGAGGATTTTTTGATTTTGTTTAGATTTTTACTGATTTTGAGTAGTTTAGTTTGAATTTCGATATAATTTTATAAAGATTTTTGCCGAAGCTGTACAAGATCTTGGCTTTCAAATGTTGTTTCACACGTTTTCCTCTCGAAGGAACTGTGAATGAAATGAAAAAAAGGTTTCCGACGAGGTGATGCATTATCGTGTGACCTGTCTAATATCTGCCTGGAGTTCTTGGAACAGCATTTTTGGCAGTTTTGTCCAACTACTACAAGTACAAAGCTCCAAATTTACAACACTCTCATTTTCCCAATAGTTATGTATATGGATTAGAATCGTTTGAGTTGTCAAAGGTAAACTGTGCGAGATTTTTGAAAGACGTGTTCTAAGAATTATTTTTGGACCTCTTAACATTGATGGGGAACGAAGTTGCGGATTAGAAAAGCAACGGATAGAGGGGAATGGTGAGACTTTTGTAGCAAGGTAATCCACGCAAGGAGTTGTGAGCTGTTAAAGCTTAAGTCGGTTAAAGTTACAAGTCTTTTCAGGGTAAACATGCAAAAGTCATGGGCTTCACTACAACTAACGATTGTAGATTCTGTTAGGACATTGCCTGCGTAGAAGATATAGAACATCTACTTTATCAATGCCCACCATTTATAAGGCGTAGATTTCAGATACTTGGGAACTCATTTATAGAACAAGAGGAATTAAGTTCTCTGACAATCAAAGAAATAAATGTATTGTTAGTTTAAGTAGGTCGTTATAGACTTTTCCCCATTTTATAATGTAATCTTCATATTCAGGATTTTGCCTTTAACATGTCGTTTAGACACGGTCTTTCAAGGCGAAGTAGCAAAGGATATAATCTGGCGGTACTGACAGGATCCTATATGGCTATCTGCGTAGACAATAAGGGCANCAAATTGATGATCTGGATGGGACTTTGTTCAAGCTAAGGAAGATTTTAGATACCAGTTTTTTGATCAATCCTTTAACGCATAATCCTAACTGTGAACAGCAATGGCATAGGAAACTTGGACATCGAGATATNCGAAGAATATGTATTGGTTCCAACTTAATGTCCTGGTTGGGGATTGTGTGTTTTGGGCACTGACCTTGAGTGCGTTTGGTGTTTCTATTATGCGCTTGTAGGGCTTATGCAAAAATACATCAACAAGAAATTATTTGCAGTTTGATTAACTTTTCTCATTATGAGTATGAAAATATATATGCAATCAATCACGCTAATGCAGAAAACAACACAGTCTCGAGTTCATGATGATTCTATTCTTCTNAATCCTAACTGTGAACAGCAATGGCATAGGAAACTTGGACATCGAGATATCAACTGTGTGCGGAAATTTGTCAACCATTATTTATGTGATGGCATTCAAATTGAAGATTGCGAAATTGAGTATTCGCAGTACTTCCACTAACAAAAAAAACGCTCAAGCGCTTGAGATGCTTGAGGTTTTGAAGTCCAAAATGCTTGAGATGCTTGAGGTTTTGAAGCTCAGTAAGGTATTAGAATTAACGCCTGAAGATAATTCTTTTTAATATACTAGATATTTTCAGGATTCAAATAACATTTTTTTTAAATCAATATTTTTAATCTATAAACTTACTAATTTTACTTTACTGNAAATATTACGATGGCAAATGGATCCAAAGCGTTTGGGCAATGATTATGAACAAGCAATGGAAAGGCGGTTTCTTTAACATTTCAAGATGCTTTCTATGTTCCAGGCTTAGCAGCGAATTTGATTTCAGTCGGAAAGCTTGTTGGTTGCTATTTAAGCAATCGAAAAATCGAAATGCAAATTGATGATCTGGATGGGACTTTGTTCAAGCTAAGGAAGATTTTGGATACCAGTTTTTTGATCAATCCTTTAACGCATAATCCTAACTGTGAACAGCAATGGCATAGGAAACTTGGACATCGAGATATCAACTGTGTGCGGAAATTTGTCAACCATTATTTATGTGATGGCATTCAAATTGAAGATTGCG
>JXPG01021642.1:335-10649 GCA_001015175.1 Megaselia abdita
AAAAAAAAAAATAATAATTTAAAAAGATACAAAAAAAAATAAATAAGATATTAAACAAAAATTGAGGTGACTTTATTTGATTCACCTTTTTCCTAGCAAGGTACTTTTGTAGCAAAGAAAACATTTCCCTTTTTGTATGTAAACAAAATTTTTTTACACAACATTTTTCTTACATACAAGTGTATGTAAAAAAACTCCCACCCTGCGTAAATTTATATAAAAAATCAAAACTGTATTCAAAAAAATATTATGAACTTACACCCGAAAAATCCTTAAAAAAACAAAAATAAATAATTGACTTATAGCCCGAACTTTGACTTATTATTTCAAACAAATAATTCTATTTAAGGCAGAAAATTCGGGTGCTAAGAAGTCAATATTTGAAATTATTGTTATCTCTATTATTATTTTGTCTCTCTGTAAGTAAGCTTGGCTTATCTAAACAAGAAAAACAGCAGTTGTTTACAGAGCTTGTATTATTGAACAGGACAATTCATTTTGTAAATTTGCATCAACGAAATGTATAGGTAAGTTCGAAAAGGTAGTTTTATTAACAATTCTTCCTTTCATAATTAAAAAGTAAAACAAATATTATTATATTTTTTTAAGATTAAATTTAAAATTTTAGATCATTATATTGAATTTCTTTTAGCAGCCGGTTGGTATAGGTGTTAGCGCATCTGCCTTCCACTCTGATGGTCTTGGGTTCGAACCTCGAGTTAGTGTTCAAACTTACTATCAGAGAGAGTTGTTGCTTGGCGAAACCCACGTCGTCTGATGTTGAGATAAATGGGTACGGTACAATAAACTCAATAATTCGATAGCAATTAATCGATCACTAATTCTATCGACATGGAGTAGCCGGAAACAATAATAATTCACCGATCTTGAACGAGTAACAATAACAAAAAAAAACAACTAAAAACAGAACATCTGCTCTGTCGTTGTGTGTTAGTTACTTCCACTGAATCAATCAGCTGTTCTCTCTTTCATAGGGGGAATTGGCTACATGATTCGTAATGTGATTATTATATGTTGAATTTCTTTTATCAAAATCTGTATAATGACATTAAATGTAATTATACCTTTTAAAAAGGATTTTTTCAAGAGCGATTAGGTCAATAACACTCACAAAAAAAAGTTTTAAGATCATTAACTTTATTAAATTGTTTGTTTTAGAAAAATTGCTTATTTAGAACTTTAGTTTTAATTTTCGAAATATTAAATTGTTATTAATTCAAAGAAATGCACGACCTTCTATATTTATCAAGCCTTGACGTTTTTGTAAATTTAGATTTTACGCCGCTAGCTTACTTTTGTGAACATCGAATATGTTGTCTATGATTGTTATTTTGGATGATATTTTGAAAGTTTCTGAATTACTTATTAGCTTGAATAGGCATGCTTTTATGGTTCCCACAAAACTTTTGAAAAAACTTGTTTTTCTTTCATTTTTGAAAACATTAAATAAAACAATACCTATTTTTGCTGTAAATATTTTATTTTTTTATTTATATGACATTCAATGTAATTATTCCTTTAACCAAATCGACATTTTAACTTTAATTTGAATTTCAATTAAAAAAACCAAATTTCATGATATTTTTTTTGGAAAATGCTGTGTTTGCAAAGACAAAATGAGATTTTTTTTTTGTTTTTGTCATGCAAACACTTAAGAAGTTGCTCAGAGTGTCACATGAAACTTCAAGCCATGGCTCTTGCAAAAGGAACGTCTTTGAAATGCGTTTAATGCAGAGAAGATATAATAAATATTATTCAGGTTTTTAACTAATGTTTCATAATTTGTTTTTGTTTTCATTTTTCGATCTAAACTAGAATTTATTATTTGTTATTTTTGAATGACATTTTGTTTCGTATTTTCTAATCAAATTTAAAACTATTTTTTACATTTACATCCAATGTATCAAAAACTTAACATTTGAATGCAATAAATTTTACTATTATTTTATGAATAACAATAGTTTTAGCATTAGAATTTGATGACATTTCATCCAAATAATGCGAAAACCCGAAAAAACCGTTCGGATGTTTTTTCTCCATTCCAGTTTTTATGTATGTGGATCTTGTTTTAAAACCTGAAATCTTTAGAAGTTGGATATGTCATTTCGCATTAATGCCCAAAGGGCTCTAAGTCAAACATCTAATTGGATGCTAATTCTTTTTGTGTTTTGTCATACTTGAAATATACTTTTTGACTCAGGCAATATGCCAAAGGGCGTTATGTTGTGGAGACAGATTTTTGTTCAGAAAATGAATGAGATAGAATGAATGAAAATGAATGACAGACGCTACAAAAACGAAATAAGTTTATTATCTTTGTTGGAAAACATGTTTTTGTAAGAAATTAAATATTTTTAAATTCGCAATTTTTCAAACTATTTTTAATGATTATTAAAGATTGACAAGAGGGTCTTTTGACTACTCAAAAAAGTGTTCAATATTGCAATGAATTTGAAGTTTCAAATCTGAAGATTATGCGTGTACGGATTTGGAAAGAGTGAAAAGTCGCTCGGATTGACAAACAAAAAAACACCACATCGTTTAGTTTGTTTCCATTTTCAGTAGCATGTATTCTATACTAGCTTATATGATATATTTTAAAAAGCAAAGCATAATGTAACAGACGTAAGATACGAATCACACACAGAATCAAAATAATCACAAAAGTCTTGGTGTGAGTTAAGATTCATAAAGAAAAAAAAATAATAACTTTTAATTAAGGGCGTTTATCAAAGTTTAACGAGTCTTTATCAACTTACCAGATAAATAAGATTTCATGACCACTTTCCCAGCAACATGAGCAGATAAGACTTGTCCTTGGGGACTCATTAGCAAGTTCACATATTCCAGAACATCCAGGAACAATTCATTCCTTCTATATTTAATACCTTCTCTCCTCCAACCAATTTGTCCAGTCACCTGAGAAGTGATTTGCATTTGTTCTTCCTTGGTGGCAGACTTGATACCTTGTTGGGTAATGAATGTTTTCAGAACTCCCGTATCTGTGTTCTGTGGGTAACCAAAGTCTAAAATTTCATCCAATAATTCGTAAATCAGCACAAAATTGTTCTTGATGTTTTCTTCAGAGATCTTCCCAAAGTATGACTGCATAACTTCAATGATCTTGAGAAGAAACTCAAAAACCATAGCTGCGTTAACATTTTGTTTTGTCACGGCTGCCAACCAGATATTAGCTCTCTACATAAATAAATGTTAATATTTTAAAGAAAATCTTAAATAGCTCTTACTTTTATATGAAAGAAGCTTGTTCGAGCGATATTGGTGACTGGAGAGCGGACTTGTTGTCGGGCGTGGATTACATTAACTCGAAAAGCATCCACAGCATTACGGCCGATATCATCTCTATAAACCCTGGAGATAAGAACTTCACCTTTATGGTTGTATACGAACAGCCCACCTATCATTTTATTGCTTTTTCTTCTTAATTAATTTAATCAATAATTTTTTTTCCACTTTGCACTACAAAATGCATGTAAGCCGATCAGTTTTTGTCGACGGTGGCAAGACTTAGACTGTTCATTAGTTTATTTTCTTTTTCAAGAAATTGTTGGTTTGAGTTGGATTACTAGAGAGCACTAACCTATACTCAATTTCTTCTTCTTCTTTCTAGAAATATAGTAGTTTACATGAATTCATCATAACATAGAGAGAGAGAAATTGCTACTACTCGAAAATATGTAAAGTGAAGTTATGTTCGGTTATATTCACCGAGACACTTCTTCAGTCTTTGTACAAAAAGTGTCAGTCTCTTTAGTCTGAGTCTTTAATTTGCCATGCCTTCTTCTTGTTGCAGTGTTTTTCAATAGTTTCTAGAAGATGTAAAAAAAGTGTCAGTCTTTTCAGTCTCAGTCTTAAACTTGCCATGCCTTCTTCTTGTTACAGTGTTTTTCATTAGTTTCTAGAAGATGTTCGGTATATTTGGATAGCTTTTTACACTGTCAGTCTCTATGTGCAGTCTTTCAGTCTTCACAAGAGACTGAACATATTCAGCTTTTGTACAAGTGTCCCACCCTTCGCCTTTCTCTCTTGTGTCTTGTTCAACAAGGTCTAAACATCGCCTTCGTTGCTTTACGACTTAATACTATAATATATTTTTCCTCCATTGACTCAATGGCCCAATGAATTCGTTTCCTTCTCAATTTCAAGAAATATGTCTTTTACGTCTCCCTATTAAGCTCAAGTCATCGGCATATATAAGAATTGGGCTACTAGCAATATTGACAGTTGCTCCCACTTCGTTGTGAATTCTTACTTTACGACTTAATACTATATATTTGGGTTTTCCTCCATTGACTCAATGGCCCAATGAATATGTCTTTTACGTCTCCCTATTAAGCTCAAGATATCGGCATATCCAAGAATTGGGCTAGATGTGTTGTAGATTATGTTGGATGCTTCGATGTTTCAGCGGCTCTGAAAAAAAAACTCTTCCATCGATACTATACATTTTAGGACACTATTTATAGAATAGGAAGTTTTCGAAATTTAAAAACTATGGTAATATAATGTATCTCATTTTAAAGTAAAAATAGTTAATATTTTCTTTCTAAAATATTATAATTATTTAGGGGCCTGAAGAAATAATTAAAGTTAACACTAACGATAATATTTTATATTTGCTGTAGTGGCCTGAAGAAATCATTAAAGTTAACTAACGATAATATCTTATATAGTTCAGTCGAATAATAATTTGCTTTAGTGGCGTGAAGAAATCATTAAAGTTAACACTAACAGTATTTTTTGATACAGTTTTCATACTTTTACTCGTCAGGGGAATAATAATTTGCTGTCTCACAAACTAGAGATGGTCAGTAATGGTAATGATATCTTTAATGCTAAGTTCTCGAATATCTCAAATATGTGGTATACACAATCAATTTGTGTTGGCAACTGATCAAAATAATATGTATGGTACATATTTGAATGAGTGTCTTATATATTTGATATGTGTTTTACACATTTATAATGTATTATATTTCTACATATTTTTGAATGTGTATAGTACATATTCCTTGTGTAGGTTAAATATTTGAAAGTATGCAACACACTTTAAATTGTTGTTTCTCAGTGTAGTCTTTTTTATTCGTCGAGGTCTTGTGTACAAACAATTAAAATCACCAACATTGAAAAGAATAAAAAAAAACAGAAAAAGCGAGTAAAAAAGGGCTTTCAACGAACATACTATAAATATTCCCAAGCATAAACAAAAATTAATTAGTGATTTTTTTCCGGGTTTTGTCGTATGAAAAGTGAAATTATTTGAAAAATATCATGAGAAATTTGACAAATCACCAATTTGGTTTTAGAAAGTCTCATGCCACAATTAACCAAATTCATCAAATTGCGGATGTGATAGAAAAGATTGTCTGCGTTTAAATTAATATGCATTTACTCGATGTTTAAAACGCTCACCCTAAAAGATGTATCTAAACATGACATAAAAGAGATGGCGATTATTCCAAGCACCTCTCTTTTGTCAGTTTTTATACATCTTTAAATGTAATCGGTCATGTAATTTACGGCAAACGAATAAACATAACTTTACTGACAGTCCATTCATTTAGTCTAAAGTGAGTACGAACTTTAACATCTTCGAAAGAAAATAAATTTGGTCTACTGTGTAATGCTCAAGCATTCAGAGTTCGGGAAGACAGTGAGTCGCCGATGAAAGATATAAAAGCAGGAGCTCCACAAGGTAGCATAATATGTTTATTGTTGTACCTAATATAATATATGCCAAATATTTACCTGAAATGGATGGTATACAAATTTGTACATTTACAGATAATATTGCATTAATGGCAACCAGTCTTGATATAGTCGAATAAACTTCAAAATTACAAGATGCGAATGATTCAATTTTTAGTTGGTGTATGCGATGGAAAATTAAACTTAACGAAACTAAGTCTGTTCATGTGAACTTTACATTTAGAATGATTAAAAATCTACCGAATGTTACATTTAACAATATTGAGGTACAGCCGGGTACAACTTTGATTTATAACCAAGTACTAAAACCAGTATGGATCTATGGAATCCAAATTGTGCAAATTATGTTAATTTAAATAGTATTCAAACTTTACAAAATAAAGTTCTAAGAAATTTAGGGAATGAGCCCTGCTATGTTATAAATTCAGATCTTAAAACACAGGGATCTTAAAATTCCACTAGTATACGACGAAATTATTAAATATTCTAGAAAACGTAGAGAGAGGCTTTATAATTTCAAATTTCTCTCCAGATTCCCCTTTCAACGATATCCTAGATAGAAACCATTTACCAGTTATCTGGTAAACAGCACATGGTCCCTGAGAAGTTTATATAGAGTAACACTTACTAAGTGTAAAAAGAATATATATTGTGTGATTTAAAATAAAAAAAGAATATATTTTGCATTGCATTATTATTAAAAAATTATATGTTGAGTGATCAATTATAAGATCTAAAAGTTCGTTTGTATATGATACATATTTCACAACCTTCGATACCATTATGTTCACATTTGTCAATAGCAATTTTTCTCCTTTCTTGGCATTTACGAATCGACAAGTAATTATCTTCCCTATAAATATATAATATATATGTTATTATTAAGTTAAATATCACATGATACTTACGATGAGACTAAAGACAACAAAGTGCAACTACTAGCGTCATCGTTTAACGGAGAAAAACTGTTTTTGGCACTGTTAGTTTTGATAATGGAATGGTACTTTTTATGATTACAAGCCGGTTTTTCATTTTTGTGACCCATAAACTTTTTTTCTGACGAAAAGTTACTTATTTCGCTCAGGCCTGAGCTACTGCATCTACTATGATTGTATAGTTGCCTAGACGATTGTTGATCCCTGTTTAGATCTGAAAGGGCTTTGGATTCTTTCACACCACTACTGCTTACAAATCCTTTAGTTGATACTTGTAGCTTTGGACCGACGATTCCCTGAAATGTAATGGGTTAGTAATGTTAATCACCAATAAATTTAGTTTCTTAAAAACCGGAAAACTGCGATTGGTTGTCATTATAATTTCAATATTGTCTCGCATCAATATGTCGTTAATTCTCCCATTATAGAAAGCTAAACGACGTCCATTTTGCCATAGAGATATTTCAAACTTTTCTGTCTTTAATATTTCGTGAAGCTCATGGTAACAGCTTACACTTTCAAGACGCCCTTCAATATAAAATCGTTGATAGCAAAATACTGGAAACTTTGGTTCAAACAAAGAGCTCTTAAAGAAGTGTCCCATGCATTTAATGGTTATTTCCAAGAACCCATTGGTACAGAGCCAAACACCAGGACAAGTAATCTGCAACCAATTCAACATTTAACATGTCATAAACTGTTTAATAGAGCCACTTTTCCTTACCGTTCGAATATACATGTCAATTCCTAATAAATTAGGGTCTTTCATTTTGAGACAAATAAAAAGATATTTTACCGGTATCGACAACTCTACAAAAACATTCAGGTATTGATTTTGTGGATTAAGTTGGAAGGCGATTAAAGTTCCACAAATCGTTTCCAAGCAACCCAACATGTAGTAAGTTTATATATATATATTTCGTGTAAATTTATTTGTGGGGGTTTGTGAAAAAATCGGAAAGCTGTTTTGTTACACAAACTAATACTCACAATTTTTACATTTTTGACTTTTAAATTAATTTCAATTACGTTATTTGAAATAATTGTGATGATAGTTGTCATTTTTCCTGAATATGAACTGGACGTTTACTCAACCGACCAACAATAAACACTGGACTTTGACATACTAAACAAAATAATATTTCTGAATAACCAATTACATAAATATTTTATATTATTCATTCGTAACATTAACCCACTTATCGAATGCTATACATTTTTTTAATTTCTTTATAAATCACATAGACCAGTGTTACTGAATTATATTTAATTTAATTACTATAATTTAGTAGAAAAGTTTGGCAAACTTCGATGGGTCTTCCGACTACTTAAAACCTATTGCTTTCGAAGAATGAGCAAAGCTTAGTAAAAGAAAGCACGTGCTTATTACCTGCCTGTTCCATCTGCATACCATGTCGTAACTTTTTTGCTACCCATATTAAAAGAAGGTAAACATTGTCTAATTAAAAGGTCTAATTGACTACTGCAAACAATTAATTACAGAGTTTGTGAAACCATGCTTTTTTAGTACTGCACATACTTTTTGAATGATTTTTGACAATTTGCGGGCCCTTATGTAGGTTTTTCTAAATAGGATATATCATTAAAAAAAACTTATTACATACAAAATATTTTGTGAAACAAACAAGTTTTGTCTTGAATTTTTTAATTTTAAATGTTATATTTAACGGTACTAAAAATACCCATATATTTTCGCTTTGTCCGTTCGTCTGGCGTAAACCTTTTGCAATGCAGATTTGAAGGGTTAAGTACTGTCCAACCTCATGTTAAAGGTCTATCTGACTACTATAAGCTACTCATAACAGAATTTTGATTTTAACTTTTTTTAAATATTCGGCACAAAAACCCTCGTCAAAATGTTGAAAATACATGGGAGTAATGGTGCAATTAAACCAAAATGAGTTTTTATGGGTTTTATGATTCCTAATATGATTTTTTTGGTTATATATTATACGAAATGAGGAGTGCGACCAGAGAGCTGCTGTTTCTCGAAGTGCCTTTTCTTCAGTCTTCCCAATTTTACAACCTCTCTTATTTGGAATAAACTCTTTGGTTGATCTGTATAGGTTTTTCTGAGGTAGAACTTAATTTTCCAAGACAGCTCTATCATATTCGGCATTTCGTCATCCCTACTTTCTTTGAGGTTTCCTCATTCCAATTGTTTCTCTAGCGTCTGTTTTTATGTTGTTGTTGTTGAATTTATTACTTTCACATATTACTTATATGTGTCGTTGATAGGTGTCCATCGAGCTACATAGTACTTTGTCTGTACGGGAATGGCAAAACCAACTCCGGCTTTTTGTGCTTTAGGGTGGCAACTATAGTATATATTGCATTGCTGTTTGGTTCTGTCCTCTATTTGTTTTGATCCAATCCATTTTCGAGTCTTCGTGGTCGTACCATAACTCTCTTCAGGTCTTGTTTGGAGCCTGCAAAATTTAGTGTTCTGATATTCCATGTGGCTATTTTAATCTCATTGTCCATAAGATTTCCGGATCTATACCCCTATATTTCTTTCCGTTTTCGTATCCGAGCCATTGTGATTCTTTCCATAGTGAGATGTTTCTAGAATAAGGTAACTAGAACTATTTCTCTATTAATAACATTCTGCAGTCCCCCCGGGTGCATACTGGGTTTTTTAACACCGAATTTTAAAATAATAAGTAATTTTAGTAGTTCTAGTATCTGTTAGTGTTCGGATATATTAATTGTAAGATGGATAGTTGGTAACGAACAAATAAACTTCTTCTTGTCAGACAAGAAAAACACAAAGTTCTTTTTGAATGCAGACTAGTTTCAATTTATTTTAAATCTTTTTCAATGCCTATAATAAGTACAAGTCATAAAGTGTATGTTTTAATAAAAATAAATATTCTAACTACCTTTTTCAACGAACAATGCAAAACATTGGAGTATAAAATAAATTAACATACAACAAATATACATTTATGAACATTCTTTTCTCAAAGTCAAAACTAAACTGATTGAAAATCTATAAAAAATACTGCAATAGATGATATAATCACTGTTGAACAAACGGTAACTTAAAAATGTACCATTTGATGTACTCTTGTCAGTATATTATGTCGACGACAGTCTATTTCCCGTCCCTAAAGATATAGTTAAATCATTTCTGAATATGTTTAATTCCTTCCATCCACGATTAAAATTTACTTTAGAAATAGAACAAGATATGAGCCTACCGTTCCTAGATATGAAAGTACATAGAACTGAAAATGGCACAATAATAACAGACTGGTACATGAAACCAACATCATCGGGACGCATTTTGAACTATCATTCTAACCATCCAACGTATCAAAAACTGAATAACATCAATAATATGCTACATAGAGCAACGTTTTTATCTAGTCCCTCATTTTATCAAAAAAATATTCAAAAAATCAAGAACATTTTAAAAGACAACAACTACCCAAGGCTTTTGGTAAACAATGCAATCAATAAATTTTTCGACAACAAATCATATACACTTAAAACAGATGAAACAGATTCAAATCGTTTAACATTTAAAAAATTTCCGAACATTCCGNCAATATTCAAAAAATCAAGAACATCTTAAAAGACAACAACTACCCAAGGCTTTTGG
>JXPG01021649.1:0-10630 GCA_001015175.1 Megaselia abdita
GCTACTTGGGAACTCAATGGCATGTAGAATGTACAATTTATTTCCAATAGCAGTAAAACACTGTGCCAAATGGAGCTTTACTTTATTATTTTATTGCTACCATACCGTGCTTTGATGGCAGCCAGCATGAGCAGAGCAGTACAGACCATGCTATGCTACAATGCTCCGATTCCTTCATCCAACACAGAAATGTGGTTGTTGTCGTTGTCGACGTCGGTCGTCGTCGTCGTCATCCTCAGACAAGAAACAAGTAAGCACGAAAAAATATATTTTCAGGCCAAACTTGAGACTGTATTGGTTTGGTTTTGAAAGAAAGAATGGAAAAAAAAACTGACTGAACACAGAAAAAATGTAGAGCGCCCTTAACTCATTCTCATAGCTATTACACTATATGAATGTAAGAAGCCAGGGAAAGAAAGATTTTTCTGCTGTTCTGTTTCATTCCGTGGACTGTAGCCAAGCCAAACACATAAAAAAAATTTGTCCATTTCAATTTGCAATTACTTGGTTTTGAAGTTTTTGTTTGTAGTCGCTAGTCACTAGTCAGACGTAGTTCTGAGGTTTTTACATGTATTCCCTGGCTGCGCCATAAATTTTTTATATTTTTTTTGTTTTTTTTCCAGAGCGACAGAATAACTGAGAGTGAAGAGATTAAATGACCTAAGGACTACATCTCATTAATCTCACGATGACCCTTTGTGTTTGTCTTCGTTGTGACAGAGACGCAATTATTCTAACTTGGTTAACAACCGCATTTCGTATTCATAGATTTTTTATTTTCGGTGATTCTATGGAAATGGCGATGGTTTTATGTAACACTGTTGTACGGCAATGTTGGGTTTTAGGGGTACAAAAGGTGACGAGCAGTGTAGTCGGCAATGTTGTTTCATAGATTTAACTAAATCAAACGAGCGAAGGTGGCTCAATTTTTTCTACACCAGTGTTTTAGTTTTCCCTCTTCCTCTGAAATAGAGTTGGGAATATTCGGATCTTACGAAAAAGCCTGGTTTTGTGGTTTCTTCAATGAGAAGAAGTATAAGTCTTTTATATTAAAATGTTTTATGTTTGTATACTAAAGGTGGAAAGGAAAAGAAAAGACGAGTAGTTGGCAACGTTTCTTCTTAGATTTAACTAAATCACACAACGGGTCGAAGTTGACTCAATGTGTAGCAGTGATATTAAGGAATATTTTCTTCATTTGTATTTTAACGTGTTTGACGTAGTAAAATTCACTACATAAGTANAGAAAAGACGAGTAAAGTAGATGGCAATGTTTCTTCTTAGATTTAACTAAATCACGCAACGGGCCGAAGTTGACTCAATGTGTAGCAGTGATATTAAGGAATATTTTCTTCATTTGTATTTTAACGTGTTTGACGTAGTAAAATTCACTACATAAGTAGAAAATTAGTTGTAAAATTTACTATTATTATTTTGTGGTAACATTTTCTATAAATAGATACATTTACTATAAAAAGGAAAGCAAAAATTACTACAATTTTACTACTAAGTAGTTAAAGTTTTAGTAACGAATTCCGCTTAGTAAGATTTTTAAAAGATAGTAAAAATTACCAGTAAATATTCAAAATATTAGCAACATATTTTATTAATGCTCATTTCTATTAATAGTAAACATTATTACTTAAGAAATAGCTTAAACTTCTACTTAATCTCTAAATTGTATTAAAAATGTTAGTAATAACTTCATTTAGTAAAATTTACTTACCCAGAAATAGCTATTTTTAGTAAATATTTCTGAGCGATATTTTAGTTTTTCATTCAGTCATGTTCAAACTCGGATGATTTGTTTAACTACATATATTCTAGTAAATTTTACATTTATGTAGTAAGCTTTACTAATAGTTGACTACCGTCATATTTTGTGTTCAGTCATGAGTTCAAACCCAGACAATATCTTTTTGTTTTTTTACTAGAAAAAGTAGTAATATTTACAATTCTACTAACTTATCCGCTCCAGTTGAAATCCCAGCATTAGCATATTTAGCATAAATGTTTTTGATTGTGACTTCATATTTGTGTTCAATTTTATTTCACTGCTTATGGGTATGCGCTTTAAGATGTTGGAACTTTGTCGAAGTTAATGTTAAGTATTCGAGTTCAACTAAAGTTCCTCTAAACAGAGACAGTGATGAGCTCCCTACTATTTTAACGAGCATATTAGAGGTACAGCTTTATTTCATCATCATCGAAATGACGAGTGTGGCGTCAAATAGTATATCCGACTCACACGAAAGAAAATTTCTTACTAAAAATTCTGACGTGTGCACTGAGGATCGAACTCAGAATCGTCAGACTGGAAAGCGAGAGTGCTAGTACCTACACCAAGCAACTACCTACTGTCCTGTGTTTCTGAGCGTATAAGGCTAACTTAATCTTAAGAAAAACATAGACTTGAAATGTTAGATCCTTGGTTTACCTGTGTACAAAATATGTCAGTTTTAGTCTTCGATCTTTCTTCTTTAATTGTTCTTGGGTTTCTGAATGATTTCTGGTAATATTCTGGATTTTATTGCTTTCAGTCTTGTCATACAAAAAATTTGGACTTTTCCTAAGAAGATCGAACTTAGAATCGTCAGAGTGGAAGGCGAAAGTGCTAGAACCAATCCACTACCTTTAGAGTTTTTAATATTAAGGAAGGTGTTTTTTATTATTTTTTCCAAAGACTTAAACATACAAATTTTTGAGTTTAATATTTTATTGTTAAAGCCAAACAAAATTTTTAAATGCTGATTTATAAAATTAAAACAAAATGTTTATAATGAAAATTTGCAGTACTTTTTTCACTTTAACTCTGACAATCATAGGTTCAAATCCCGAAATTTTCAAAGACTCAACAGTCAGTTTTTATGTATTTGAGCCTTTTTATATTTTTAAATAAGAAATGTTTTTATATTAAATTTAAAAAAAAAAATGGATGGAATGGAAAAATTACAAAAAAAAAATCAAGACTCATCATCAATTTTTGTTTTAAATTAATATTTTTTTAGTTAAATTTAAAAAAACCATAAAAATGTGTTTATTAATTGTGAAAAAAATGAAATAATATTCCCACTTTTTAAGTTTGAAATGTTAATGAACATTGAAAGTTCGTAATTTTACTCTGGCAATCATAAATTAAAATCCCGAAGTTTTTGTTTTTAATTTTTACATGTAAATTTTTCTAATTAAATAAACACTTTTTGCGTACATTTTTTTGTTTTTGCCTTGAAAGTGTTTTGCATTCTTTTTTATTTAACATTTGGATCACTCAATTTTTAAATTGTTGTTTTAATTAAACAAATTATAACGCCTAAATTGAATGTTCATAAGTTTTTGTGGTTCACAATAAATCTATAACAAAACATGAGGGGCACAATATTTTTTATAATTAAAAATAACTGTTTAAAATATTCTCAAATTAAATTTTTGATGGCGATAGTTTAAAAATTGTTCCTCAAAATTGAAGTGTTTTTTAAAATTATAAATTCTTTAAATTAGATTTATAAAATATTTGTTTCAAACAAAAGAAGACAAAATTCTATTAAATATGTCTATAGCTATATAACAGAGATACCCATTTCCCGACAATGTTGTTTAATAAAAAATATTTCTTACTTTGAATCGCATATAATTCAAAAGTATTATAACTATGTAGACGGCAATGTTGTTTAATAAATGTTTATTTGTAGACATAATTTCAAAGAAAGCTCTCAAGTTACCCTCAAACCATCCGGCAATGTTGAAAGATATTAATCACCATTTCCTCTTAATCCTTCCTCCTTAATTAATTGATTGTATCTTAAAACAGAATCGTTATCGTCAATGTTACTCCTAAAATAAAACAAAATCCGAAGTTACCCTCAAACCATCTAAAAACCCATTACCGGCAATGTTGAAAGAATAAAATATAAAACAACACCTGAAAGATATTCATCACCATTTCCTCTTAATCCTTCCTCTTAAACATTCACATCTCATTCAATTCCACCATTCTGTAATGACTGCAACATTGTAATTTGCTAAGTAATCACTCCGCACTAATTACTCGCCATATTTAACCTTTTTTTTGCTTCTTGGTCAGTGGAAGAATCATTTCCCTTCTTTTTCCAACATGTAATTGCGATAAATCATTCTTCCTGTCAACGGGCTGCTGCTGATCGATGTGATCAACATAAGGTCAGTCATTCATTCATTTCAATCGACTTCCTTAACAAACATCGCATTGGAGCTACTGGTATTACTTGAATACGCTTATAATATCCGTTACGGTCCGACTTGAAACTATTTTCTTTCTAATGTGTGTTAATAGAATTAGTTGATATACTAACGTAACGTTGAGTTTCTTATGCTATGGTTATTGCAAGACAGAAGTGAAATAAGATATAAAACACAACTGCACAACCTGCTTGGTGTATCGGTACGGAAGCATTCACCGAACTGAATGAAGTAGAATTGCAAGCAAACACACTTAACTTAGTAGTCATAGTCATAGGTGCGACTTTTAAACAATATTTTGTTGACGAGGTGATTTTGCTGTTGATTTTTTATTTTATTTTATGCTAAGCTATTATTTTGTATGTTTTTCTGGCACACCTAAGTATTCTAGGGGGCGTTATGTGTGTGCTTTAGATTAGGAGTTCCTTGTTATAGGTGATTTATTTGTCAATAGGTAATTTGAGTAATGTGAAGGTTCTAGTGTTCAGCTGTCTTTAAAAATAAAAGTGTTCTCATCTTTCAAATATATTAAACACGAAGAAAAAGAGAAACTGTTCTTATGGGATATCAAAAAACTGTTCTCAGTGGTCCAAACTGTTCTCACGTATCCGTTGAAATCTCTTCAATAATCCGAACTGTTCCCAATTTAACTTTTGTATTTTTCGGTAAAGATACTCACAATACTCTTGAATCTGAAAGATAATTATTACTACCATTTACGAAATCCCTGAATTGAAAACTGTTCCCATCCAAAACTGTTTTTCTCCAAGTTTGTTTAACATATCAAAATACAAAAGCTTACTTCACATTTCAATAAATGGTGAAAACAATTTTAAAGAAAACAAAAACGGTTCCTATTTGAATTAAAACGATTCCTATCAGAAACAAAATACTTGGATTCCTCTTAGTTTTAATTCGATGGCGGTAAATTACTTGAAATAAAAATCCACTAAATGTCAGTTTTGCTAATATAAACCATAGCCGTTCATAATTTTAGACGGCTGACATGTGCAAGAATTTTTATTTATCTTCTTTTTAATAACGCACTTTCCATCAGAAATGAAATATAAGCCGTTCAGCCGCTAGAGGCACCTCGGATGTATTCAGCAATCAGCCGGCATTAATTTAAACACACAAAACAGCTTTCTTCTTCTTTGATATTCATACACTCAGTCGCTAAAAAAAGTCCTGGAAACCAGTCAAGTTGAAGACTCCACAACTTGACTGGTTTCCTGAATTCTTGAAGAGTCCACTTATATACTCTTAGTATTAGCTTGGATTACAGGATACACGAATAGGATTCCTTAAACTACCGAAGTAGTACCAAGGGATCTGGTTCGCTTTTAGTAAAACGAAATTTACTGAAATAATATAAGAGCTTTCCAAGATCTCTTCTATGCATAATATGGCTAAATATAAACTTGTTAAACCTTTTGTAACTTTATGTTTAAATTAGGTTTAGATTATGTTTAGTAGTCTAGACGGATTCAGAGTATAAAAATGAAATTACTATATTCAGCGTAACATTCTCGCTTTAAGAATTAAAACACATTCATTATGTATCTAGTTGTTTGATTAAATGTTGTGGTAAGATTTCAGCTTTTGTTTTATTCCTAAATTCTTAAAAAATAGAATTAGACTCAGTAAAAGTTTAATTCGAACATTGTCGGGTTTAGTTCGGTTTAGGTTTCGGTTTTACAATTTCACTGATTCTGTAAGGAATTAATAGTGTGAGCGAGAATCTATATAAGATCTCTAAACCCTCATTCAAATTGAACGTAAAGTTCCAAATGAAATCATATTACATAGAGAGGGTATTTACTTTGTCACGAAAAAAAAAACCAACGGTTTGTGCGGATGGGAATCGAACCCACATCCTCTCGCTTTCCGGGCAATTACTCTTAAACTGAGTTACCGCGGGCCGTTGGATTGGAACAAATTATACCATTGAATTATGATTTAGTAAGAAAATGTTCCCTGAAAAATAAAATCACATCTCAGAACTATTCAAAATTAGAGTTTTTTTTTTATGAAAGCATCATCAGTTGGTTGGTTTGTCACTTTTTTGGTTTAGGTATTTGGTCGTTGACCATATTCTTGAATTTCTGTTAGCTTTTCAATGGATTCCTTGAATTAATGAATCCATTACAAGTTCATAATTTTAGACAGCTGACATGTATGTTGCATGAATTTTGATTCCTCTTCTTCCTTCATTTAAAAAAAATACTCATTCGGTAAAAAAATCTTCAACATGACTCTATTCTTGAAGAATCGACTTGGCTACTTTGATGATTTGTTTGGATTGCTGAATAAACCAATCAGATTCCTGAAAATAGGAATCCACCTAGATTCTAGAGGATTCCAAAAACTCACACTGCTCATCAACTCGTGTCGTTGATTAAATTCTTGAACTATTGTTAGTTTTTCAATGGATTCCGGTGGATAGAATTAAGAATCCACTACACATGTCAGTCGGGCAAATAAGCCATAGTGGTTCATAATTTTAGACGGCTGACATGTTTATCTAACTCAATTCCAACAAATTGCTTTCTTCTTCTTTAATATCCAACGATGCCCCATCGCTGAAAATAAACTCTTAAACTTAAACTGAATTCGTTGAAGGTAACGTTTTATTCTTGAATACTTAGAGGATTTGCTTGGAATCCTGAATACAGGGATTGAATTCCTAAAACTAATAATTCTCCTCAAGTGATATTGTTGCAACAAGTACAAGTATGCGACACCCTTGTGACAGCGTAACTTGAAATTGCATAAAGTTTTGATAACTTTATTGGAGTCTTTGATGACACGAGAATTGTATCTCCCCATGACAACATTTTGATATCCTATTTGAAGTAACGAAATGTCCAGCAAAGTTGTCTCAATCTTAACTCTGAATGTTGGCACTGTGATATAATTCATATAGTCACAAGAAAACTGTTAGTTTGAAAAAGAACAATTATATCTTTTTAATATCATTCAAATATCTTTGATGGATACTGAAAATATATGAGATAGCATTGTGACATCACTTTTACTTTGAATGTTTAGTTTTCAATGTGACTTGGAACAGTGAGTGTGTAAATATTGATGTGATTTTCGAAAATGTTTAATTTTTAGATTCTCTTAGTTATCATTTTGTTGTATTTTTTTGTATCACTTCCTGACAAAGTGCAAAGATATATTTATTATGTACTTTGAGATATTACACGACTGACATGAGATTATTGTGAGACGGACTTTGGTAATTTGGGATGAATTCATAACATTTACGCTGTGTATTCTGTATTCCTAAGTATTAAATTCTTGAATTTCTGATAAATGAAGCCGGTGGATTCCTGTCAGGTAAATATAAGCCATAACAGTTCAAAATTTTAGACGGCTGACGTGTTGTATGCATTTTTATGTATCTTCTCCTTTGGAAAACGCCAATTATTGGCTCCGAACTGTTCTCACCAACCTTCTCATCCAGTAAAAACAGTTCCCACTATAACTATTCTGAAGAAGTGATTCATATTTCTTGCCAACTTCATCACTGAAAAATAACTGTTCTCACTGGTCCGAACTGTTCTCACTTAACCATTACCACTAAAGCTTGTAGAAAAAAAGCCTTATATAAACATGCATCCATCAAAACCAAACATCTATTTTGACTGCATTAATCTTATAAAAGCCTATTCATAGAAAAAAAATCTGTTCTCATTGGTCGGAACTGATCTCAATTAACCATTCTCACGAAGTCTTCTGGAAAACCTACAATTCCTATACACACACGCATCCATCAAAGCCAAAAACCAACCATGTAATTTAAGTACATTATTCTTAGGTGGTCCAAGGCTGATGCTTGAGAGATTCCTTATCAGCTTTAATGCGTTTCCTAAGTTCTCTTTCTTGTTAGCTTTGCTTGAATGTATTCAAGGTAGAAAAGAAATTTTAATTCGTATTCAAATTACTAACCAACGCAATCAACTTCAAGTAGCCACTCGAAATAACAAAGCAGTTAAAGGAATTATTTCTTTTTTTGTTGTTGCTGTTGAGGGGCATCACGAAAATCATGAGTTTTTAATGGGATTTCATTTGTATTTTTTCTTATTATTTAGATGGGAAGGCTTCATCGTAGGCATTCAACCTTCGAACTTTTCAAGAATTTCTTATGTGTGTGATTTTTTCTTCTTACTTGGAAAGTATTTTCTGTATCTAGAGAGATACAAGTCAATGTTCAACCTTTTGATCTGATTTAAATTGGCATCATAATGGTTGGTTGTCGTCACCTTGGCGTTTGTATGCATTATATATATATATTTGTTTTAAAACTTTTTTTCCGTAAAATACATCGAAAAATCCTCAACACATAAAACAGAACCGCTACTCTCAAGACCTAAATATAATCAAAAGCCTTAAGGGAAAATTGAAACTAAATAATTCAAATAGTAAATATTACCAACTGCCACTAACTTCNTATATATATATATTTGTTTTAAAACTTTTTTTCCGTAAAATACATCGAAAAATCCTCAACACATAAAACAGAACCGCTACTCTCAAGACCTAAATATAATCAAAAGCCTTAAGGGAAAATTGAAACTAAATAATTCAAATAGTAAATATTACCAACTGCCAATAAATTCATTTCAAATATGACATAATGTCCTACTGTCCTCAAAAAAGCTGCCAACACAAATCCTCGAAACAAATTTTATATGATATGAGTTCAGTTGAATATAGTATAGAAACAGCACATCACATAAACAGTGCATGATACATAATGTAGTGTATGCCAAATTAGACGTATACCATAACATTTCATTACAACATTCTACTTTATGATCGATTATAATAAAATTGAGGAATCCATTAAAAACTATAAAATAAAAAGGAAAGACCTTGAACTGCAAAAATGTAGCAGCAGGGTGATTCATTATGCATTTTTTTCTCTTCTTGCTGCTGTTTTTATTTCTTGCGGAAGTGGTTGGAAGGAGAAACACAGTGGGAAAATACTTTGCTCGGCAATATTGGGTCTTGCAATGGAAATCCGGCAATGTTGGCTTTAGGACTTTTTCAAATGTGTTGTTTGGATTTATTTTTATTTGTCAAAGCATACATTCTTGATTTAAAGGAAGTTTTTTATCAACAATTGAAAAATTCTCACCCGGTTTTACAACTTTCCCGGCAATGTTGTTTGTCCTGATCATTATTTTAGCCTTTTACTGTCTACAAGGTACTTTTTATCGGCAATACTAATTAATTTTCTGATGTAGTTCCCTTTACAATATCAGTTAATTATGAATATTTTTAGACAGTGTTGTATTTTCCATTTTTTCTTTCCAAACCCAACAAAACTTCAAATTAATTTACTTAAAACCCTATTCCCCTTAGAGTTAACCGGCAATGTCTCTCTTAAATTTTTCTTTCCGGCAACCTTTGGCTTAAATCCTCTACATAATTCTCCGCGTGTCTGTCAACAAGAAGCAGCAGTAAGCGAACAAGCAATGAATGATGTCGATGTGAAATGAAAATCTGTACAAGAAGAAGAAAACGAAGGAGGAAGAAACCACTAACTAAACCAGACATGGAAGCCAACAAATTGCACTAAAGTAATTGAAATATAAAAATGTTGTTATATGCAGTTTTTATTTACTTATATTTCTGTTTCTGTGTCTTTCCATGGAAGACTCAGTCAAGTCAGCCAGTGAAGCAATTGCATAAACAGCNGAGTCGAATGAAGGAGGAAGAAACCACTAACTAAACCAGACATGGAAGCCAACAAATTGCACTAAAGTAATTGAAATATAAAAATGTTGTTATATGCAGTTTTTATTTACTTATATTTCTGTTTCTGTGTCTTTCCATGGAAGACTCAGTCAAGTCAGCCAGTGAAGCAATTGCATAAACAGCTTCGACGGCGACGACGACGGTAATACNCATGGAAGCCAACAAATTGCACTAAAGTAATTGAAATATAAAAATGTTGTTATATGCAGTTTTTATTTACTTATATTTCTGTTTCTGTGTCTTTCCATGGAAGACTCAGTCAAGTCAGCCAGTGAAGCAATTGCATAAACAGCTTCGACGGCGACGACGACGGTAATACAGAGTATAACTATGTAAGTTTAATAGTTAGTAGTTGAAGAAGATTCATTCAGCTTTTCTAGCCTGCCTTTTCTGCCTACAACGCAACGGCTTTTCTAAATACCAGTCAGTTAGTTCTAGAGAAATGATTAGAAAAAATAGAAAGAAAAACAGTTGTTGTTGGTCTTGTACTGCTTCTATGGCTCTTTTGTTGTTCTTGTGCTGGTTATACTAGGTGCAATTCTTGTGTTATCTTTGTAAATATGTCTGATGCGAATTATGCCATGTTTGTTTCTAGACGATGGAATGTAATGTATGGTATTTTTAATTATATTTCATTTATAGG
>JXPG01021653.1:3052-13201 GCA_001015175.1 Megaselia abdita
AAAAAAAAAAAAAAAAGAACTGCATCCCTTAAACTGGTTACCATATTTATCATATCCTTTCGATTGACGCGATGCATATTATCCTTTCCACCGTGGCTAATGTGAATTTTCTAATTAAAATTTGGGAAACAAAAAAAAAATAGAATATGTTTCCTTAATCCTTTTTGAATTGGAAGGGGAGTTTTAGATTTTGTTTTATTTTTTAGACTTTGTTTTATTTTTTATAATTTTTTTTATAATTATATTTTTAAGCGATTTTTAGAAGGAATTTCTTTGAGGTTTTAGAAGAAATTTCTTTGAAGTCTATAAAAGGATCTAAGGAAAAGAGTCGTCGTCGGAAGATGTCAAGCTAAATTATTTCTTGACTAGTTTTTAGTGTCTTTTTTATATTGAAAGGACAGAGCACAAATCTAAAAGGATTTTCGTAAGACAATTACAAAAATCGGTGTTAAATTTGGAGTTTGCAATTATAAGATAAGAAAATTGATAGAAAGTTGGATTGATAAATTTCTCTTGCGTGAACAGAAAATATATGAAGTTATTGTGTTCAAGAAACAAATCAATGTTCAGTTAAAGAAATTACTCTAATTTTCCGGAGACATAGAATATATAAACTTAAGTGTAATATTCGTTATGTTAAAAAATAATCAATAAATGAGTAGTACGAATTAAGGATTAAGAATGGAGCGAAACCCTATTAAAACCGAAAATCAGCTGAACAACAGCTGATAATTGAGCCAGTCAAAACCAAGGTTCATTGGAACCAATGGGAATTAGTTTCTTGGCTTATTGGATATCACTAAATTGTGTATCAAGACAAATAGATGTGTTATTTAATATCTCTTCGTCGAATGTACCTAGGTATCATTTATAAAAACGAATGAATGTTAAAAGTTCATGAGATCAATATCGGGAATATCATTAAGTTCTTGTCAGTCGCTCTATATATTAGGTATGGAAATCAGTTAATATAATACTCGTTCCGAACTCATACGAAACAAAAATTCTTTTAAGAAATTGTAGCGTCTGAGATGCATGTTTTTACTTTTGTAGTAATTCTCTAGTTCTTTAAGGATCTTTTGTTTTCAAAAAAATATATCTGTCTTCTTTCTATTTAACAGAAACAGTTCATATATTCTCCAGAAGAACATGTCATGTAGGCTAATGGACGAACAAAGTTATGGGACACTTCTTCAGTCTTTGTACATTTGCTGTCAGTCTCGTCAGTCCCATCAGTCTATTAGTTTTTATTTCAGTCTTTCAATCTCTATCTCGGACTTGTCCGTCTGTTTTCTTTCTATTTAACGTGAACAACAGAAACCGTACGAAACCCAAATCAGCAGATGAGTTGTAAGGGAAGAGTTCATATAGGTGTAATGGATGAACAGAGGGATGGGACACTTCTTCAGTCTTTGTACATTTGCTGTCTTTCAATCTCTATCTAGGACTTTGAGTCTCTTATTCAGACTTGCAATCTCTTCGCCAGTCTATGCAGTCTGAAAGATCTTTGAGCAGAACAATGTTTAATATATTTTAGCCGTCTTAAAGTTTGATCAACTGATAGCTTGGTCCCTCTGGCGTCTTAAATTTGGCTAAAAGTTTTGTTCGGCTGATAGCTTTTTTTATCATCCTAGTTGGCTGAATGCTTAGAAATCCACACTCAAGATGATTGGTTTATATATGGATGATTTCAGTCATTCCGTCTCTATGCAGTTTTTGTTTCCAGTCTCTCAGTTTTAAGTCTTTCTTCAATTTCTGAAAAATCTATTTAATTAAGAAGCCCTCATCTGTTTCGATATTTTGATTATAGTAAAACTTATTGAAACAATTGCAAATCAATTCAAAACCTATAGATAATTAATAAATACGTAAAGCAAAATGTTCACAAAGTCAAGGCTCAAATCTCACCAAAATCAATCTTTTTTTCGACCGAAGCTAAGCATTTTTATTTTTTTTTACCCTCTATGATTCGTATCCTTTGACTTTCAAAATATCTTTTTTTGAGTAATTATTAAAAAGGATTCCTTAAATTCTTGCAGTTTTTTCTTGATATGTCTGAAGAAGCTGATCATAAAATTAATATTGTAATTGTATTGTAAATCCTTTAATTGAATAAGTCTTAAATCAATCTAAAAAAAATCGAAGATACTCCTCATATCTCAAGGAATGAATTTCTAAATTTCAACAATTCCAAAACCATTCTAAAAATTGAAGTCCCACAAAATACCCTAATTAAATTCCTGAATACGAATGCCATTCAAATTAAAATGAAATGCATTAGACGAAGAAAACTACGAAGCAACAAAGAAAGGATACACCGTTTCATTCTTTTGACAGACAAAGTTTTCTACTTTTCAAAATTGAAAAGGAATTTTCTGTGTTCTCGGTTCTGATTCTGTTCAGTTGTATTGTATTTCGCCTTCAACCATTCTAATAAATTGCCTTTTGTTGTAGAACTTTTTCCACAGCTAACAAGTTAGATGGAGGATTCTTCTTCTCTTTTCTTTATACAAGGATTCTGTAAAAGAATCCTCTGTTCCTTTATTATTAGTTTTAATAATTTGTAGTTCTACTTTGAATTTCTTGAATAGTAATTGGACTTCAAATTGTAAAGTGAAAGAAAAGTACAAACTACAGAGGATTTATAGAAAAGTTTCAAGTCGCCAGATGCAATTATTACAGCTGTTCGAAGGATGACGTGATGACAATGGAATGTAAACTCTACAAAAATTGCATCTTGAGATGACTTATCGATTGCATATTGCAAATATGTCTTTAAGGGTGGATATGGTTTTTTTATATTCTTTTTATGGTTTGTTTGATTTTTATTATATTTATTAGGTATCTATTGTCTTTAACTTATCTTAGATTATTTACTACTGAGAAATTGCTGGATTTGCTATTATATAAGTTGAGATGGTTTTATTTCTCATATGGCAATATTAAGTAAATTGAATTTCAAATCTTAGTCTTGAATATGTTGAACATAATTCTGAAGATCCCGGTCCTAGAACATGAGAAGTGAAATATCTTTCGCATAAGATCACCAGTCACAGTCCGAAAAATAATAACTGACATTGAAGAGATTCGAACTCTGGCTTAACTATTGTGAAATGCAGTATTCTCTAGGCCTAGACACATATGACCAGCATTTAATTTTTAACTATATTAAAATATTTTAAAAAAAATACTTTGGGTTCATAACAAAATAATATGTATTATATATATTTGAATTGCTTTCGTGCATATATTTTCTATGTTTTCGTATATAAAAATAGTTATAAAACATCACCATTACACTTTTCTGAACTTGATCCATGTTTTTGGAGGTAGATACGTTTTTAGTAAATACTTTTGTAACTCTCATTCCAAAACCAAACAAAATATATTGAAATCAAATAGTTTATCCTAAATATACTTATGAATCACCATAGCAAGTATAGCACAATTGTAACTTACGCTAATAATAGATTTCCATATATTTTCAATGTATGATATTTCACAAAAAAATATTAAGATGCGCATATTTCAATTTATTTATTTTATTTAGCGTATGGATAGCATAATATAGATACAAAATAGTTCAATATATTATAAAGTGCTACAAGTCCGTCTTTCTCAGAAAAATATTTCTTTTCGTTGAGTAAATTTATCTAGAAATTTGATTTGAGTCGAGGACATTCCTAACTTGAGACGAGTAAAAGCCGTATTCGAATCATCGACAATTGCTCGAATTACATGTAATTGTTACCCAATCAAAATTATGCAATTTCAACAACCCAATAGTAATGGTCATCAATTTCCCATACTAGAATTCCCAGGTTCGAAACCAGCACCTCAGTAGTATGTCTTCACTTTCAAGAAGAATTGCTAAATAGAAGTTGTGTTGTAAAATTGTTGTAGATTTTTGTTGGTGGAGGACTCTTTTCAGATTTATTTCCTTAAAGTTCTAATAGATAGCGCTAAGATAAAAATATGAATGTCATCTATAGCATTCGAACCCAGTGGAATTAGACATAAAAATATATTTTTTGTAGATTTGTGGGTAGAGGACTCTTTTCAGATTTATTTCCTTAAAGTTTGCAATAGATAGCGCTAAGATAAAAATATGAATGCCATCCATAGCATTCGAACCCAGAAGACATAAAAATATATTTACAAAGTTTATAGAAACAAATATCAGATTTATTTGGAATATAACTTCGAATCCACGAAAAACCACTCTCTAAAAAATGTTTCCTGTGATGTGAAGTGGTCTCCATTCCAGGCAGGTTAAAAGTTATATAGCATTTATCAAGGAAGGAGAGCGCCTGTTAGTTTCTAGTTGTAAAGGAAATACTGGATATTTCTTTAAAATAGACTCTTCAGATTAATATATCATTTACGTAAATTTTATATAGATTTTAAATAAAAGTGTTGCTTGTAAGTATTTTCAAATAATTGTAGAGCTATTATTGTAGCATGATAAAGCACAACATTATGGTTTCACTACATACATTTAACTACACCAAACTTTCATAGTCACTGATTTTGTTAAGGACTATTATATATAGCTATTATCATATCCTTTTCAATATTTAACAATTCAGCTTGCAAGAATATATGATTTAGATTTAGTTAAACTTTCCCAGAGTTTTTGAATCGGGAAAGACGAAATATTCCTATTGGTTTATGAAGTTAAGCTTGATTTTAATGAGCTATTCAAATTTGACATTGATATCATAACTAGTAATATTGATTCAGAATGTAAAGGTAATTTCATTATGTTCTTAGACTTATAGTCTTCTTGAAAGTGAAAAATTGTACAAAGTATAGTTGTTGGTTGCCTTTCGTCTTCCACTTTGAGTTCGATCCTTGGAGCGCTCGTAAATAAGATCACTGACTCTATCTAGAGGGAAAACTAAAGCACTGATGTAAAAAGCAGCTGATATACATGATATGTTTTTGTAAGCTCATTAGACAATAGAAAATAACATCCAGATTGTTATCCAGAAAAAATACAATGAAACTACACAATAATTATTGAACATTCGGAATTTTTGAAGAATTTTTTTTGGGAAAGAATGACTTTAAATTATGAGCTCTAAAATTACTTCATACCTTAGAAAGAATATGAGACAAAATTCAAGTATTAATATTTAAAGATAACAAATTTCAGCAGAGAATTTTATGTATTTTCCCATGACTGTTTTAAATAAAATTAAGAGCATCAAGAATAGCCTATATTATTGAACAATTTCCAAAGAAAAAGTATCCCAAATCGAAATCTTTTTGAATTGAAAGCCAAGTCGCTCGTTTATTTAGAGACGAAACATTCAAAAGCTATTACGAATGTTTTACGAGAGTTATTAATATACTTTGGAAATGAAATTGAGTAATAATAGTTGGCTTTTGAAATATTGCAAATCAAATGGAAAGTATCTGGCTTTTTGGGGTACTTTTCTACAGGCAAATTACTTTGTATATAACAATTTATTTATTGGTCATTGTTAATCTTTCAAGAATGTGTCTTTCATGAATGTATGCAAAAATCAGCATCAAGTTTCGTAACAATTTTAAAATACTCTGCATAAATTGTGAGTAATTTAAATTGAATCTGAGAATTAAAATAATATTGGCTAAAAATATTAAGTTTAACAATTGACTAACTGTAAAAAAATTGAAAATTTCACTTACAATTTCAGTAAAATCTACAAATTTTAATTATTTACTATGGTACATTTTAGTTAGTAAATATTTTTAAAACACTTTTTTTTTTTTATTTCCTTGTTGTGAGAGTAAAATATAAAATACGGAAAAATTCGAAAAAAGCTAAATTTCTTTTTTTTAATTTCAAGAAACAAAAAAAACATTAAAAGTATCTCCGAAATTAATGCTTACTTTGTTTAATGAGCAGATTGTTCACAAAAAAATACTGAGACACCATTGTTTTAAACATTATCAACAAATTACAAATTCTTGGCAGAAAATGTTTGGATTTTTAACCATTTCAAATGGCTAAATCCAACAAAAAATATCAGACCTTTGGTTTAATTTTTAGTTAAAAATGCTTAAAATTTAGAAGAAGTTCATATTTTTTTACATATTTTACGAATAATAAAATTCAACACTTTTGTGCTAAACAAATCTGCCCTTTTTCTATGTGAAATTTCTAAAAAGTCCCCGAGAAATTTCACTTATAATTTACTTGGAGTAAAATACGGTCCTTTTTGAATTAGGCCGAATTTGGTTGAAAATATAAATCTTCACTATGAATTTTAGAATTTGGAAAACAATTTCTATTTCGTAAGTTTTCTTGTGACTTTGAAGACAAAATTCTAACAGAAAATAATAGAATTTGTAATTTTAAGAAATTTTAAGAGAAAATGTACTTTGTCCAAGTAGAACCAAAAGGCTCTGTGGTCCACATTTAGTGAACATTTATTAAAGCTATAGGAATTTCAAGTACTCGGTATAGATAATATATAGATATTGAAATTTTCAAAGAAGTCTTTTATGAATATTGTGGCTAAATAAGCATTTGTTTAACTTTCAGGCAGATTCATAGTATTAACATAGTATTGATATGATCAGCGTTATTTTATTGCCTGAAGAGTTATGAAACGTTTTATTTTCTTGAGAAGCATATTATGCACACCCTTAGTAAATGTTTAGATGAGGTTTCTGCTTTGTCTATAAAATACAGCATCAAATGAACCTGTCTAAAACCAAACACTCTTTGTTCAAACTAACTTAATAATTTCGAGAATTCAATGAAATAATAAACAAATCTCTGTGGAAAAAATATAAATTTATAATGTCTGTAAACTTAGCACGAAAGTTATAGCTTCATACTTTCTTGATGCTTTCATAAGATAGAAAAAACGGAATACTTTTGGATGAATTTGAATAAAATGGAAAAAAATACTTGATGATAACTATTTAGAGCTATACCTTCCTGAAGTTGAAAAATGAAACAAATTTCCAAGTTATCAAGAATTTTTCATGACACTTTTTCTTACATAAAATTATGTTTTAGGTCGGTTTGATATCTTTAGTCTGAGAAAGTTTGAGAGAAAATTGGAACATAATTTGTCGAGAAAGAGGAACTCATAGTTCAAAGATTTAAGTATAATCCTATATTTTATAATTTGTTAAGAAAAAATATTGTAGAAGTTATGGCGAAATGAAGAAATCACTAACTATATTGTTCGATGTAGTTTTCCCTTTTACTTTTCAATGATATCTTTATTGCTAAGTTTACGAATAACTTTCAAATATAATGAAGATAACCTCACATATTAAGAAAGAAATCTATATGTATAACTAATTACGTAAACTATACGTAAAAAATACCATTAATCAGCTGATTCAAAAGAAATCAACATGTCTGTGAAAATACCTTGTTTCAAGTGTCGTAAAAGAGAAAACTTGAAGAGCAATCAATAACCCCTTGAAACAATGCTAACGGAGCAACACAATCGAATGACTTTCATTAGGTGTATCAAGGGTATATCAAGGTCAATATGTTGACGATGTTCTTGATTCGAGGATGTATTCTTTCGACTTTGAAGGATTCGAACATTCCTCGTGAGATCTGAAATACTTTTGGTAAATTTATTGCTGATTAGTTGATTAGTAAAGCCACTAAACACTTAGAACTGCTAAGAACATTTACATTCAACGAAAATCTTATTACGTGTGTGAGTAAATAGACATTTAGAGACAAAATCATAAAAAAAAAAAACGAGCGAACTTTTCATCATTTTTGAATTGGACATGCAAAATTTCCAAAATAAGCAAGAAAATCATAAGAAAAGCGATGGAAAACATAGATAAAAAGCGAAGTTTTAAGAAAAACTTACCCCATCGTTTAAAATCTAATTAAAATTTTTAGGGTGCGGTCGGTCGTCTTCTCTGACTGACGCATGTTTTCAATACGTATTCTTTTTTTCAAAAACTTTTTTCATCATCATCATTTTTTTCATTCATTTTTTCTTTCATTTTTTTCAAAAAACAACATTTAGAAGTGCAAAATTCGACAACACTTAGAGAATTTATATTTGAAAAAAAATCACAACATCGATTTCCTTACCTTTTTTAAAAACTTCTAATTTTCTCAACAAAAATTGCACACTTTTTCATCATATTTTCTTCACAAAAACCACAAAATTGATATTCCATTGAATAGACAGTAACAAAAAAAAAAAAGATGTAGAAACAAAAAATGTAAGTAAGTAAATCATAGGAAAAACTGTTAGGTTGTAAGTAGTATCCTTATCGTGAAAAGAGCGCACCAAGCGCACTAGTTGACGCCTAAACGTCTACTACGAATAACGGTTGATGTACGAAAAACCCTATGTTCACATCATCATAGTAATATACAGAAACAGCTACGCTACAGAATGCTACAGAACAGACATTCTGAACAGCAAAAATCAAAATCATCCTCTCTTTTCTCCAGGAGAGAGCAAAGCAGCAGCAAAACCAGTAGATGCTGTTTAACGACGATGCTTTTCATTTTACTACCCAGTAGTTGAGAGGACTTTTCAAGGGTGTATTGGTTGGATTTCTGTTTCTACCCCTCTTTTCTGTTTCGAGGTTTGCTTGTGTGCAAAATCACCAAACCCAACACTGTGAGTTGAGTATGTACAGTACAGAACAGTACAGAATCCGTTCTCCATTTCGAGATCCCGGGAATTTTATGTTTGGTTCCCAATGTCTTCTTCTACAGTATTCTTTTTCTGTTGGTAACACAGATGAAAATGATGAACGTAGTATAGTTTTTCCTGATTTTATTGATCGCTTTCTTTTGACTGTTGATTTTCCTTTGCTGTTGCTTCTTTTCTCATCATATATATATATATACAGATCTGCTTTGACTTGCCTGCCTTCCTTCCTTCAATTCACTTCGCTTCACTACACTTTGTTGCCTTATTCATCCTTCACTTTATTTCATCTTTCACTTCATGTTCACATAACTTCCCCTCACTATCCTGCATCCTTTCATATTACATAATTTATGGGAGGGTGATTTGAATTTAGATTGAAGGAAATTAGGTTCCTTTTGTTTCGGGGAATTTTCTTTCTCAGAATTGGTCTTCTCTTTCGGGTGTTATGGTTTTTCCAAAGCAACCCTTCGATGGTTGTTGATTGTATTAATTACCCTATAAATTAAATGTTATCGTCACTATATATTTTGAGTATTTCTAAGAAATTCAAGGTATTCTTTTAAATTGTTTTTCTCTTTTCAAATTCAATTCTGACCCCAAAATAACAGTCAATTAAATATTTAGCCTGAAGCTTTACGTCAGATGTAACCAATCAGGAATTTGTGACCCTTCAAATTTAAAACGGTCGTCTTTTTTTTTTGTATCACACTTTGTTAACGGTTTGTCTGTAAACATACATATGATGATTATCTGAACCATGGCGTTGATTCAGAATATACACAGAATTTGTATCCATCTCTCTTGGTTTGCTGTCCAGTTTGTGATTTCTTATGATGTAAACTTCTGAGGAAAACAAATTGACTATTTTTTATCAACTTTTCAAAAAAGTTCATGAAGAGTATATCATGTTTGGTTTTATTGACTAGATAGATACTTTTTTTGTATCTAAACGCTTTTAGATACTCCTTCTGAGCAAGAAAAACCCAGCATTAGATACTTTTTCGAAAATTTGAAGAAGAGTCCAAACATCAGATAAACAGATACTTTTCATGAATATTTTTGAAAAGTTGATGAAAAATAGTAAATTTTTTCACTTAGAACGAAAAATTTTAAGATTTAAATTGAAGAAAAGAATGCAACAGCATCAAAGAGACTTTCGATATAAATCATCTTTAGCGGGAACTGCATTATCGGAACACCATTTTGACAATAATCATGATTTTGACTACGAAAACGTAAAAATTCTTGACAACGAAAGCCACTTTAAGAAACGAAAAATCAGCGAAATGACAAACATCATCTTAAATAAACTCTCATTAAAAAAACTCCGTTTTACTAAAAAACTTTTATTAATTTCTGACTAAAAAACAAAAAATAAATTTAAACTTAAAGTTCTCTTATATAAATAACGTTGACTTANACGAAAACGTAAAAATTCTTGACAACGAAAGCCACTTTAAGAAACGAAAAATCAGCGAAATGACAAACATCATCTTAA
>JXPG01021677.1:0-11309 GCA_001015175.1 Megaselia abdita
TTTTAATTCTTGGTGGTATTTATTGTTTTGAATGTATTTTAATTTTTGGCTTATTTGTTTAATTTATTTTTTATTTGTTGTTTTTCTGAAATTGAAAGAAATTCATATTTCATTTTTAAATCCCCTCCAATNATTATCATTTAATATTTATTTAATTCTTTTTGTTTTTTTAATTCTTGGTGGTATTTATTGTTTTGAATGTATTTTAATTTTTGGCTTATTTGTTTAATTTATTTTTTATTTGTTGTTTTTCTGAAATTGAAAGAAATTCATATTTCATTTTTAAATCCCCTCCAATTCAGATATTTCAGCCCCATCTGCAATTGTTCCTTCCCAGGCAATCCCTGTTCAACCATTTCCAATATTGCCCATTTAATAAGGTTTCGAAAGGTACTCTTCGTATATTTCATATTTCGAGCAACTTATCCTTCGAGTTTGTTCAAAATCGGGTTCACACATAATTTTTGACTCCTCTTAATATTCTCCGTACAACTGTTTCTGGAGACATTAAACTTGATCCCATTAAAGAATTTCTGAAACATACTCCTTCCCACCTAAACTGTTCCTCTCAAAATTCCCCATCCAACGATACCCATATTGTGAAAAACAAAATTTTGCCACGGAACCTTTTCTGGAATCTTGGAACCAATCCCAGTCCCAGAAATCGATTAAATATACATTCCCTGAATCCTCTAAAAAAAATCGCCGTCCAACGAAACCCATATTGCATATATACCCAACGAAATTAAAAAAAAAAAAAAAACATTAAAAAATTTGAGCCAAATCGGATAAACCTCGTCGGTTTCTATAAAAAACAAGCAGACAGACAGATTTGAATTTTGTTATATAGAATGTTTGAGACTTCTAATTAGTGCTACAGTTCAAAATTTATTTAAGAGATTTCGTTTGAAATTTAAATAAGTGTCAGAATACTATATTTAGACTTTCTGTTTTATTTTTGATTTAATTTTATGTAACTTTTTTTAGTTCTTATTTGTTTTAATTTTACATTGATTGTTTTTTTTTTTTTTTTTTTTTTAATTTTTTTAAATTTTTTTTGTGTAGTAATGGTTTTATTTTTTATGTAATTTTAATTGTTTTTTTTTAATTTTGTTAGTATTTTATTTATTTATATTATTTAATCTTTCTAAATTTTGGTATTTGGTTAAATCTTATTTGTTTGCCTTTTTTTTTCTTTTTTTTTTAGTTTTTTACTTTTTTTTATTAATTTTTTGAATTTAATTTTATTTTTTTAGTCTTTTATTTATTTTTATAATTTATTCTTTTTTAATGTTCATATTTTTTAATTCTTTTTTGTTTTCCTGTTTATTTTTTTTAGATTTATACTTTTTCTTTAATATTTGTTTGTAAATTTTATTTAATTTTAATTATCTTTTTCGCTTTAATGTTATTTATAAGTTAGTATTTTTTCTTTATTTAATGTTGTTGATATTTTTAAAAATTTATTCTTTCTTAATGTTGGTGTTCGTTTAACTTTTCTTTTTAATTGAACATGTTAGATTCTTACTTTTTTCAGATTTTTGGGAAGCTTTAGTTTTATTTTTATGTTATTTGTTTGACTTAATTTTGTAAAAAAAATTTATTTTTATTATTTACTCTTTTAATGTTGGTATTTGTTGAATTCTTCTTTGTTTTCCTTTTTAACTGAATTTGTTTGTTTTAATTTTTATCTTTTTTTTTATTTGATCCAGTCTTGTTTTATTTTGTTTTTCTTAATTTTTATTGTTTAGTTTTTATTATTTTTTAATGTTTGTTGGTTTTAGAAGTTCAATACAGATTTTTTTTTCAAAATTTGAATATACAATATTATTTTTTGATATATTCCCTGTCGAACGATATTCCGTTTCTGGAGTCTTGGAACCTGTTCTTATCCCAGAAATTAATTCGGAGAACACTTCCAGACTGCTATAAAAAACTGAACTCTCTTAAGTAATTTAATTTAAAAAGTAACTTAATCCATAACGTAACGAGAAACAGCTTATCTTCTATTTCAGACTTCAATGAACATTTACTGTAAGTTTTGAAAAAATCAAAGCAACCGTGTTCTATCGGAGACAGAGTGATCAATAGAAAATTATTCATTGCAGTTGCAAAAATTACAGTCGGATGGAAGCCACAACGAGCGAAGCAATACGACAGATACGGTTATGGCAACATGCAGAGCTAGAGTTAGTAGATCGCAAAACAGAAGCTGTCTTAATCACCGGGAGAAAGAAAGGGACAAGAAAGTGGAGTTCATGATGCTTACCGTTGGAGACACTGTCATCAGATCAAAGGAGTCGGTAAGATACCTAGGAGTTACGATCGGCAATAGGCTGAATTTCAAGTCTAGTATATCACTTGCAACGGAGAAATTGTCGAAGACTCAAGCGCCATTATCCCGCATGCTGCCAAACATTAATCGACCAAGATATCAGAGCAGAATACTACTTTCAAGAGTATTAAGCTCAGTACTCATATATGCAGAGCTAATTTTGGCACACGTTTTAAGCATGCAAGAAACAAGGAGGAAGATATCATCAGTAGTAGCTTAGTACAATGAGGATGATTCGAGGATATCGAAAAATTTTGGCACACGTTTTAAGCATACAAGAAACAAGGAGGAAGATATCATCAGTAGTAGCTTAGTACAATGAGGATGATTCGAGGATATCGAAAAATTTTGGCACACGTTTTAAGCATACAAGAAACAAGGAGGAAGATATCATCAGTAGTAGCTTAGTACAATGAGGATGATTCGAGGATATCGAAAAATTTTGGCACACGTTTTAAGCATACAAGAAACAAGGAGGAAGATATCATCAGTAGTAGCTTAGTACAATGAGGATGATTCGAGGATATCGAAAAATTTTGGCACACGTTTTAAGCATACAAGAAACAAGGAGGAAGATATCATCAGTAGTAGCTTAGTACAATGAGGATGATTCGAGGATATCGAAAAATTTTGGCACACGTTTTAAGCATACAAGAAACAAGGAGGAAGATATCATCAGTAGTAGCTTAGTACAATGAGGATGATTCGAGGATATCGAAAAATTTTGGCACACGTTTTAAGCATACAAGAAACAAGGAGGAAGATATCATCAGTAGTAGCTTAGTACAATGAGGATGATTCGAGGATATCGAAAAATTTTGGCACACGTTTTAAGCATACAAGAAACAAGGAGGAAGATATCATCAGTAGTAGCTTAGTACAATGAGGATGATTCGAGGATATCGAAAAATTTTGGCACACGTTTTAAGCATACAAGAAACAAGGAGGAAGATATCATCAGTAGTAGCTTAGTACAATGAGGATGATTCGAGGATAACGAAAAATTTCAAGAGGCATAGCTCTTAGCAGGTATGATATCAATCGACATCTTAGCTGACGAGATGGCCAGGATATATCGGAGAAAAACATCTATCGGTAGAGTTTCAGAAATATCTGTATTGAAGAACTTCTGAAAAAAGTACTTTCTTGGAAAAACGGCAGGCTGGGTGGGACAGTCCATCCAAAGGAAAATGGACCTACAATCTTATTCCGTTTATAAGGATCTGAATCGAAAGGAAACATGTAGAATGCAGCTACCAATTGAGGTAATTCCTGTTGTCACCATAATGTGCCCACATTGCTTGGATGTGGAAGCGAACACGCAATTTTTAATTGCCCGTGCTTTATGGAAGGGTTTGGAGGAAACTACAATCCCAGCAGTGACCTAGAATACATGCTACAAATGGGAATGTAACTTGCTGGAGGTTAAAAGCAGAATCACATCTATACAGACAGAGTTACGACAACAGGAAAAAGAAAAGGATATCAGGGGAAGAAGCACAGAAGACATAGCATGAATCCTTACCGACCTCTACGAAGTAAAATCTAACGAAAGTATCGTAGAGGGCAGAAGGGATGGTTTGTAGTGGGTATTGTAGATAAGTCTTATCATTTGACTTTCAATGCTCAAGGTAGCTAACTCAGCGGTCCAGTTTGTGATTTCTTTTGATGTAAGCTCTCCTTCAAGACCATCCAACCGTTGTCCACATTATCGTCGGGAACATTCGGGTATTGCTTGTGTGATATTTTTTGGTGGTGCTTCATCCGACATGCGTCATATATGTCCAAGCCACTGAAGTTGTTGTTTTCCTACTCTATCTACGATACTGGAGATACTCATAGAGCTCATGTATGTATCGTAGCGCTACTCATTTTGCATACATAGGATCAAAGATCATATGAAGCACCTTTCTCTCAAATACCTTGAGAAGATTTTTGGCTGATTCTGATAATGTCCACGACTTAGCCAGATATATCGGACTAGATATAATGAGGTCTCTGTTGATGTTTAGTTTAGTGCTTCTCCGGATGAATCACGATCTTAACACTCTACTTAGCCCAAACAGTGTTCGGTTAGCAAGCAAATGATTCTCCTTTTGATCTCTTGAATGATATTGTTTTGGGTATATGGGCTTATTTTGACTGTACTACAAGCCCTCGTCATTAGAATTAATATCCTGGAAAAATTTTCGCAAAAACTTCAATAAAGCTCTATTCTCAAAAACTTAAGAAATATTAAAAAACAAAAATTTGTTATTAAATAATTACTATATAATTTGCTCAAAAATATTAATCTTAACCGCAGAATGTAATTTATCTTTCCTGGTATTTAATCTGTTCGTAATGGAAAGATTAGGAATGTTGTGTGACGTTCATAAATTATGAGTAATGTAAATATAGGATTTCCTCTTGATGACATCTTGAATCTTGATTCTTGAAACTGAATAAATTAAGAGAAAATAGGACAAAAACATGTCAACACAAAATGTCAATCGAATGAAAGTAAAATTACGTTATTTTCATTGTTTTCCATTTCGCTATAACTTCAAACAAAAGTATACAAAACCCATTTAAATATAATGCATAGCAAACATTGGAGATGGAGACAGATCGCCAAAGATAACCTCGCAGTGCAAGTTAATTAACTAACTATTGTTAGTATTCAGTTGATTTTATGTATATAAATACAGATATTGTTTCTGTTTCTGAGCGCCTTTGATTAAATCACGGTAATTACTGTTGTCATAGTCGTCGCAGACTTCGTCATCATCATAGTGAACAGATACACAGTCATAGAATATATTCTTATCTGATTCTCATTAGATAAAGTATAAATTACTTAACACAAGCATTCCAGCTAACTAGCTAAACTAAAAAACAAGCAAACAACTCGAATAATTACATTTCCCCTATGGAAACGTGACTCTCGGTCTTTATTGCTTGTACCATTGTACGAATCCACTCGAGATTAACAGGATTTCTTCCCAACATCTTTTACATCTCTCTTCACTTCAAGATGTTGAAGTGAGAAACTATGTGAGGTCATTACATTGGAATTTACGGCAAAGAAACAGCATTCAATGACATAGGATGGAGCTAACACAACTTCTTGAAAATCGAACAGAACAGCAAATTAATTAACAATTAGCATTAGCATTTAATTTTCGCATTCGATCGTTGGTGACGACTATGGTTAACTACTGTTCTATTCTGTTCTGTCGAACTTAAGAGATCTGCAGATAAGATGTGTAATTGGTGTGTAAGAGTCGTGACAATATTTTGTAGGGGGTCTTCGGATTGCGTGTTTTGATAGTTGTTTTCTTGATCTACATTCGGAGAACATGAAACTCAACACATTTCGATTAGCAAAGGGAGATACTTTACTAGCGATGGCGACGAGTGTTTAATTTTGTTGACATAGAGGGGATCTATGTAGAGCAACTGAGGCAGTCAGTCATATTGAGGGTAATCGTTTTTCTTAGTAGAATCATTAGAGATATTATAAATTTTCTATTGATATGATTCTATTGATGTTTATGATTCCAATTATAAAATTTCTTCAGTTTCAGCAAACGAGAAATACCCTCAATTATTTATAAAAAAAACCCTCTGTCAAACCATACAATTTTAGAAAGAATCAAAATTTAATTAAGAGATTTTCACGATAAATATATACATCCAACCCCAAACCAAAATCCAAAACTATCAATCAAAAGTATCATAAAATTGTCCATTCCATATCAATTAACCCAGTAAAGTTTAAAACAATATCAAAAGTAAACGTAATCTCAATAAACCGCATCGCATCGCATCAATTCAATTTCATTTCAATGTCATTCAAACCATCAAAAATCAACAGTGAATGTCTAAAACCAAAAAGTGTAGCAAAGATCCGCCCGCAAAATGTCACTAAAAAACTAATTAAAATTTTATGGCACATGAAATCGATTCTGAAGAATTTCGGTCCTAGAGCAGAACAAACTACTATTATAGCAACAGTAGCAATAGCTTATATATATATGGTTATAAATATACATTTAGATAGACCTACAGCTCTAGTCCCCTATTGTTGATGATTTTATGACACGATATCTACGTGATGCTTTTTAGCAATGAGCAAAATCGTATACAACAAAAAAAGTATGCGAAAATGGAACACTAACTACTTTTCTACCTGGGTGTAATTCATGCAAAAAGATTTAATACGGATCTTCTTACGGTCTAGCTCACATAACAATGTGAAGTGAAGAGAATTCGGGTGTATGTCGTTGGTTTGTCACATAGACAGTGGGAAGGATTTTAAACTATGAGATTCTTTTTCTCAATAAGGAGAATATTTGTTATTGGTTTATTATTTTGATTAATAATATTATTACTTTAAAAATATATGAAAATTGCTAGGGAGAAAGAATTAATTGATTAATAATTTTTTCAGAATCAAAAATTTCAAAGTTTATCAAAACTTTCTCAGAAAACTTACTTTGTCTAATGGACTTGTTTAAAAGATTTTTTTTAGAAATCGTAAAAATAGATACATTAAGTGAGTGAATTACTATAAATTTAGAAATTAAAATCGGTGTATTATTTCAAGTCATGACAATTTAATGTTGGAAATTCCGAACAAAAATCAATTTTGACCCTTAAAAAAAGTAAAATTAAATAAAAACTTGTTTCAAATTCTATTACGAAATAGATTTTTGATACTTCAAGTGTTTTTAGTAAAATTCGTTAAAAATTGTAAAATTATTTCTTAGTAAATTCTCTTTATTATAAAAATGAGCTGAGTTCAAATCTAGGAGAACACACATCTTATTTATTAAAGTAGCGAATTTAATGCTAAATGTTGTGAATTTTATTAGTGCTATTGTCTCAAATCCAGTGGTATGAATATTTTTTACAACGAAATTATTCTACAATTCAAATTACAATCTTTCTAAATATATTTTTTCTTTTTGTGCTTTTCGCAGTATGCGTAGCATTACACGCCATAATGATAAGCCGTAAAAAAATATTTATAAGACAAGCGCTAGTTCGATGCCTGGTAGAAGCACTTCTTATAAAAAAAGATAAAAGAACAAAATTGCTATAGAATTATTATAAAACAAGAAAATGTTGTATTTGGTTTAATAACAAATATTGTCTAAAATCTTTTTCTTGATGTTCCACAGCCATAAATGTATAGTATAGCATTAAATTCAAAAAAACACATATGATTATGAGAAAAAGCTGTGGAAGGAACTGTGGATTTATGTGGAAAAAGGCGAAACCTGGATATCCAGAACTGCCTATATCTTTCCTCATGTATCAAAACTTCTTCATTCTACCTCCCCGAAGGTCCCGTGTGAGCTGGTAGTTCTGGTTAGTAGCTCTGCATCCGCGGAGTTATTGACTGAAGAATCAGGCGTATGTAGCGTCAATTACCAGGAACAATGGCTACACACTACTTCACTACGGAATGGCGTCCTCGGATCATTGGCCCCCAACAACGGAATTGGAATCGGAAAGAAAAGGACAAGAGAAGGATCTTAAAATCGGAAGACGAAGCTTAAACTCGTTCTTAAGAACTACGATATGAAGATAACAGCACTCCACCATTTAAGATGGGAAAGAAAAGACGTCATTAGAGATAAGTAAGATCAGTTTGACCTCTACAGTTGTTTAGGTGCCTTCCACTTCGACGATCTCAGGTTCGAATCCTGAGCAAAAATCAATGTTGACTCTTAAAAAAGGTAAAATTAAATAAAAACTTGTTTCAAATTCTATTACGAAATAGATTTTTGATATTTTTGTGCTTGGATAAGACAAGATCTTTTGGATGTGGTCTCGCTATTAGAAGGAACATCCGCGATAAAGGAGTGGGGTTATAATCTAATCAACGAACGTATGCTCTCCATCCGAATTAAAGGAGTGTTAAACCACTATAGTCTTATCTGCGTACATTCCCCAACTGATGTTGAAAAAGATCCTAATGTAAAGGACAAGAAAATAATATTAGGTGACCTAAATGCTCAAATTAGATGTAAAAATGTTTACGATGGTACGATTGCGGAAGATTTCCTAAAGGCTAAAAAAAGGACGGAGACAAGAAGGCTAAAGACATAGAAACAACCGACAATGGAATACGATTTATTAGTCAACAAATTTGGTCATTAGTAGTACCTTTATCTAAAGGAAGGATATTCATAAAGTCACCTGTATTGCCCCTAATGGGGTCGCGATGACTCAAGATGGCCATATTACTATTGTTAGGGGACACACAAGTATTTTGGATGTCGGTCAATTAGAAGTGCTGAAATAGGCTCGCATCGTTTCTTAGTCAGGGTTAAATTTAGGGTTAAAGTAAGATCGAAATAACATCTTACACATCCAAAAAACACAACACAGAAGCTATGAAAAAGGCTACACAAAATAAAACGCCTCTAGAATTCAAAGAAAAAGATAATCAAACGGGAAAATATTGCATTGAAAAAGTAAACCAAAAAAAAATCGTACTTCAATTTCATTGACATGAAATCGAAAAATAAAGAACGCCTGTTGAAATAGAGAGAACGTATATGATTCATCAAAAAACAATTTAAGAGGAATTCTTGAAATGTGGAGATCGTATATGATTCATCAAAAAAAGATTTAAGAATAGTACTTGAAATAGAGAGATCGTATATGATTCATCAAAAAATTATTGAGGAGTTCTAGGAATAGAGAGATTTAGTAGACTGTTCTTGGGAATATTGTCTTATCTTTCGAAAGATCTTTTTTAATTTGCATTCAATATTTGAAAGTCTTGATTCTCTTAAAATGAACTACTGATTCTTGATTCATCTTGAGAATAGATATTTCCAAATTTCGCTTTTTCAAAATTTGTTCGGCAAATAAAGTCTTGTTTTTGAAAAAGTTTTCAAATATTTTTTCTGTGAATTTTTAGAGTCATTTTATTTTGTGAGTAGCATACACTGTAAAACAATGAAGTGTAAATCGTTACACCTTAATCGCTGCAGCAAAAACTACACGTCTTGAGGTTTAATTTGTGCACGTCAAAAGGTGTAGCCATTTTTATACCTGCAATGGAATACACATCAATAAATATAAAGAAGTGTGTTAGCCAAAAAAATATCAAGTTTATTACTTGCACGCTCAGAGGTGTAGTGCTATACCTACATCTCAAACTTGTAAATTTAACACCCCGGTTTTTAACAGTGTAGCAAATAAGTGTAGGAGTAAGCTTAGCACTTCGCTTGATCAAATAAATCCGGCATCTTTGTCAGCAGAAGAGCACTGGAATCAAGATTCTGAAGCAATGAAAAAAAACCACCAAAACAGAGGAAACCTTGGTTCGACACAGATTGCGAAGAAGCGTGTGTGTCTAAATGGCTTCAAGATAGCACTAGATTTACATCTCGGTAAGCTTATAACATTTTCTCTTAAAAAAGGAAGGGTGTTTATCGACTTTTTCGGAAAAAGAAGAAACAACACGAGGAGCAAGAAGTCTGAGAAATTCAGGGATATCGAAATACTATGGATTGAAGAAAGTTCTACAACAAAATAAATGAACGAAGAAATCGCCGTAAACAAGTTCCATTCCCATGCAAAGATAAGAACGACAATCTTCTGATGAAACTGATGTAGCTATGAAACACCGTTGAAACCTCTGCTCTAGAGAATCCACCTATCTTTGACGATCTAGAGATTGAGGCGAATACTATCGCTGAAGTCCGTATAGATATCGAGCCCTTTAAAAACATCAAAAGTGCTGGAAAACATTTCCGCTAAGGGTTTTAAGTGCGGTAGGGAGAAATTAGTCGATCACATACACCAGATCATTTCCAACATTTGGGACAATGAAGCATGACAGTTGGATTAATCCAATTCATACAAAGCGTTATGTTCCAATAAGATGTTCTCAACCATCCTTTGTGAAAGACTGACATCATCGGGAGTTACCATGTGGCTTTCAACAACGGATCAGATTTTTACACTTAGAAAACTCCTTGAAAAAACATTGGATTTTTAAATCGATTCTCACCACCTTTTTATCGATTTCAAGCAGGCATACGACAGCATCGATAGGACCTCGCTTTTTACATAAATGAGATCCTTCGGAATACCATGTAAGCTCACTTTGCTGGTTAACCCTGGCGAATACTGATAGTATTCTCAGAATCGGCAACGAATCCTCGGAGCAAATCACTACCACTAGCTAAGTTTCCGCCAAGGCTATGTATAGATTTTTATTATTTTGTATTTCGTCATTATTTTTATCATTACATATATAAAAATATTACATATTTTTATTTTTTTTAAATTGTTAAATGGTATTTATGGTTTATTTTGCTATAATATCAGTTTATTCAATCTTTGATGTTGATGAAACTTCGGCAGATTCCAGCTAACAATATTTTGCCCATACTTTTCGGTTTCTGGTTGTTGTTCTCCAGTTTGTTAGGTCAGAGGTGTCTTTCTCGACCATGTCTAACAATCTCGTTCTTTGGCGACCCTGTGTTCGTGTCCCTTTGAGTTAAGAGAAGCAAGCTTTTTTTGCAGGAGCATTGTCACTCATCCTCTTCACATGACCTGCCCATCGCAAACGTATCGTAAGAAGCTTCTGTGATATGTTCGGCTGCCCAAACAACTAGTACAGTTCCTCGTTTTGTCGTATTCTCCACTCGCCGTTTACACATATGGCACCAAAGATCATTCTCAACACTTTTCTTTCGAAGACTAGAAGAAGCTTTTCATCACTCGCCGTTAGACTCCGGCGCTCTGATCCGTAAAGCAGGACTGGGACGATGAGCTCGTTATAGAGCTTTATCTTTGTCTTCCTGTATAGCTGTGTTGATCTTAGCAGTCTGTTCAGGCTGAATAGGCACCTGTTACCTATAAGACTATCCTTCTTTTGATTTCCGCAGGAATGTCGTTATAGGATGTCACTTCCGACCCCAGGTAGATGTTCTTGACCACCTCAATGTTGTAGTTGCCC
>JXPG01021680.1:3464-18412 GCA_001015175.1 Megaselia abdita
ATAATAATAATAATAATAATAATGATAATATTAGGTTAGTAATAAATCCAATGCTTCTTCCTTGAGTTCTTGATCTTCTTACAAAATGAAGTGAATTCTTCAATTTGGTTTTAAGATTTGAAGAACTCGTTTTAAGATTTGAAGAACTCGCTGGATTGATAAATTTTAAGTCAAAGTTCTTATAAAAACTTTATATGTTCTTATTAGCACTTCCGCAGGAACAAAGTACTTTTTACAGAATCAAAATACCTGTTACCTAAGTCGAATAGCACTATTTTTAAAATGACCTTTTAAAAGTTTGTATTAACGACAAAATTTTTTCGACCTTTTTTTAAATGGATGACCATTGAAGAATTGCAAATATTTGCAGCTGAATTTGTTTAATTTATCTAGAATAAATCATTAAACACTACCTAGAAGAACACTTCTTGGTACTCAATGGACCTTTTGAAATATTTTAAGTTTAAGACGAGTTTTGAGAAAAAATGGACCTGCAGTAGGACTTTCACCCTAAAAACTTCTATTATCATTTTTTTTTAGAAAAACTTCACGTTTTCTTATTGGCAACACTTCTAGAATCCAAACACTCAAGTCGAATAGCACCATTTTTAAAATGAATGAAAATCAAGCTCGATCCATAGAATATTCCATTAACTCTATTTAAAATGTCTATCAAAAATTAGAAAGTAAACATAAAAACGATGTCTTGGCAGCTTTGGATGCTTTGGAATGTTAGTAACAAATCCTCATCATTGAAAACCGAAAAAAACACTTTGAAAATTTTTTTATTCATTATTCTTATTTTAACATTTCTATTTTTTTATACTTTTTTATGTAGTAAAATATTTTTTTTTTTTTATTTTTTATTTAGATTTTTTTTTTAATTTTAATTATTATTTGTAATATGAGCGTTAAGGTTTTTATTTATTATTTATAAATTTGCTGTATAAAACAATTGTATATTATATTTTATTCTGTTTTTTTAAACTCTTTATGTTATTTTTATATCTTTTCTGGTAATTATTCTTACGCTTTCTGGAATCTTTAAAATTATTTATTTTTATTATTGTTTGTTTGTTTTTTTTTGGTAAAATTCGGGATATGTTCTTGTTATTTATTGTTAAATATATTTTTTTGTTTTTTTTTTAATTTTTATTATTTTTTGCAAACGTAAGCTTATAAGTTTTTTTATTTATTTTTTATTTCAATTGCGTTGCTGTAAATTAATTATAAAATTTATTATTTTTTACTCATTATGTTATTGTTAAATTTATATATATGTATTTATTTTGTGAAGGTATTTATTGTTACGCTTTCCGTAAATTGTAAAATTATGTTTATGTTGGTTTTTATTTTGTTATAAATTTTTGTCATATGAAATATTTATTTGTGAAATATGTGCATTTTAATTTTTTATTTAATTTAATTAACTTTCAATTCAGGAACATTTTAATGAAGATTTTTTATTATATATAACAAAAAAATAAACAATGGAGCCACATGGGAAATCCTAAAATCTATTCCTATTGCATATTTTCTTGATAAAATTTCAGACTACTCTCAACATCCCTTGCTCAACAGAAACTCTTAGTTATTTATTATGTTATACTTCAACTTTTCCCTTAATACTACAACATTCTAAATTACGTACAGTATTAATAGTAATTTTATATATATTTTATACATTCCTGACATATCTCAAGATTCAATTATAAAATCATAAATTAACCGAGAAAAACTAAACATTTACAGACCTAACGTTTATGTTCACAACCTAATGTAAGCCTTCAGACGAATAGTAGTGACAATTCTAACGAGGGAGTATACAAAGTTTAGTCCAAATCAGAGCAACAGCGTGGATTTCCATAAGGAAAACATAGACAGTAAATGTTATCTGACAATTAGTTATGTTATTTAGTTTACTTACGCATAAGTTACATCGACATTTTCAGTTAACAATTCCGTAAAACCCAAATTTAACTTTTTTTCAACAAAGCATCCGTAAAAATCCCAACTTAAAATTTCAACATTACCACAAAACCCCTTGAAAATTTCAACACCTACCAAGAATCTCATTAGCCTAGTAAACTGTATTCTTTAACCCATTTAAAATACTTTGTGAATAGCCCAAATCGAATAAGTAAAACATTCCCTTATCCTATCCTGGAACATATCAATTTGTGAAAGAGAATCCAATAAAACTGAAAGCCCTCTGAAAGTTGGCGGTCGATTTGAGTTGAATTACAGGAGTGCCATTCATCAGGATCCCCATGAATGGAATGGAATGAAATGAAATAAAGCAAGAATACACTTGAAAACCTCCCAAAAAACACAAAGTATAAACAAACTGTGCTATCTACTGTATTCAATAGATACACGATAGACTACACACTCGATTCTATACTATACTATGTACTTCCTCCGTTCGTCGAGAGAGAAATGAGTAGTCAGTCTGCCATGGCATTCCAGCCTGCCATGCCTGCCTATCTCTCTATTGGATGACTTCCATTTAATTTCTCAAACTGAATGGCAGTAAAAAATTTATTTTTCTAGTTACAGTTTTATATTTTGTATCCAGATTCTCGTTTGTTTCGTGTCTGCTTTTTTGTGAAACAAAAAATTATACAAATTGAATCCAATGCGGATAGATTTGTAAAACATTTGAATAACTGACAGGATTATTTCTGCTGAATATTGCAGATATCCTTTTTTTGTATCTAGAATTTTTTGTTTGCGCTTTGAAAACGCAAATTCAATTTAGTCTACCGGGTTATTTATTGAATTTAATTTGTCAAGCTTGGCTGGCAGAAATTTCAAATTCTCGCGATGTTTTTATATAATAATTTATTCGAATTTCTCCATAGTGGTTGCGTTGTTTTGTTTAGTGATGCTGCTCCATCATGAACAAAACACCACGATTAATTTATTTACTATTTCATTCATTTTATGAATATGAATTTTATTTCTATGAAAATAAATATAAACTAAAAAGGATAACAAGGATTTATTGTCTAGATTGTTTGATGACCATGCTAATTCTGTATTTATATTCAGCGATAGAAATTTTCCATATTTCGATTTTCAAAAACAAAATATTATGGAATTATAAATGGTTTATGTGCTTTTGGCATTTATTTTTAAATATTGTCTTTTTCAGTAATTTTTCTGTTTGAATTTTAAATAACATTTTGTTTTCATTATATTTAAATAAATGCTTTATAATGAAGGTATTATAACTTTTATAAAAATATTAATTTTTATAGATTTTTTTAATCAGATAATTTTTTGTAATTATAATATTTAAAATAATTAGCATTTCATTTTGTTCTCAAAATGTCTATGTCTAAGTAAATAGGTTAGAATATCTATAAAATATTAAAACTTACCTTTAAGAAAATGAGGATGTCTTCTGAAGCAAGAGTTCAATAGCAAGATCTGTAGCAAAGAAAATATTTGTTAATGAAAAATATTCTTTTACTATTATTATCTGAATAATTCAACAATTTTAACTGTAATGAAACAAAATACTACGAATAGTTATTTGACATTCATAAGCTCTATTTGGATTTAGATAAGAGAATAAACTCGGGTAATTACAGTTGATTTGAGCACGAATAATATATATACAGATTAGGAGTGAAACCCGTTTTTAGATAATCAGAAAATTCAGTCACTCTTTATGAATTGTGATCAATAACACTTATTGTTTTGAGCTCTATAATTATTTCCTGAAATATTTGTCATGAATCATTTCAATTATTGGTTATTACTTTTAATGATTTGTGACATAACAATTGAATTGTCTGTTAATGACTTTTGTTTTAGCTCTGCTATGGAGAGAATATGATAAAAGCATTAAAGAGATCGATTGATATACAAACATACAATTGTTATAAAATAATGTAAAAACAATTTTAAAAAATACAAAAAAACAATGCAGTAAAAAGAAAAAAAATGGAAAACCATGAAAGTCTAATACTTTTTCTTCGAAATTATTAAATTAAATCTATCAATTTTGATGGGATTTTAAACAACTAAAATGTGACATTTTTAGAATATAGAATTTAAAAAAAAAACGTCTATCTTAAACGTTTATATTATTTGGAATTAAAAACAAACAATAACATTTGAAATACAAATTTAAATTAAACATAATATTTTTTGAAAATACGTGATATAATAAGATCACTTTTTTAATAGTATAAAATTTAAATAATTTAATTTAATAATTTTTCAAAGTCCTGATTTTATTTAAAGATTGTGAAAAGTTTTTCAATTTTTTTTTAATTATTATATAATTTTTTATAAACGATAACGTAATCTTTTATAAAAATAAGTCTATCTTCGTTGTGTTCCAACTGTGTCCAAAATTCCCACAATACTAACCAAAAATACCCTCCAAAATTTAAAGATTTTGAAAAACTTCCACTAAACTATTCCAAGAAGTTTTCGAGACTATTACAATTTTTTTATATAAACAAAATTTTTAAAAATTCTAAAAATATAAATTGCTAAAACATAAAATTTAAAAAACCTTTAATTCTTAAAAAAATGTTTGAAGTTTGTTTTAACATGAAATTTATTGAAATATTACATTCTTTCAAGACAAGAAATTCTTTCAAAATATTATCATTTTTAAAAACATTAAAAGAAAGTTTTTTGTTTAGTTTCATTTAGTTTTATTTTGTTTCTATTATATATAGAGTTTAAAAAAAAATAAAACACAAAAATAGTTTATGGTATAATTTATTAAAAAAATTCAAACATAAAATATTTCAAGAAAAAGATTATAAATATTGCTTTGAATACAAAATTAAAACACAAAAAAGTATGTATTTTAAAAAATAGATATAATATTTTTAAAAATAAATATAATGTTTCTAGAAATCTTAACTTAAATGAAATTAAAAGCTTTTTGTGCTAATAACAAATTTGAACATTCTTTTAGAAAATATATTTTATTTGTTAAAATACAAAAATAATAATTTTTTAAAATATAGACTTAAGATTTCCTTTCAAAATTCGTCAAAATGTGAAATTTAACAAAATAAAAAATACAAACATGAAAAGTAAAAAAAAAAATACTGAATTTTATACCAAAGAACAATCAAAAACATTTTAAATCTATTTTTAAATTCTTTTGATTTTATTTAGTTTAAAAAAGTATATCAAAATAATTTATCAAAAAATTTAAAAAACGCAGATTTTTAAATTAAACACAATGAATATAAAACATGTATTTGTTAACTATTTAAATTATTTTTTTTAAATTTGTAAATTCATATTAAATTTAGAAATTATCAAAATATAATATTTTAAGGAAACCATTCTAAAATTAATAATAAAAACATAAAAATATTAAACATTTTAGGAAAACATAAACCTATAAAGTTAGCTCTAATTGGCCTTCAAGAACTTTAAGAAATTAAAGACCAAACATCACATTTTAAATAATAGTTTAGAATTTAATCTAAAAACAAATTCTAAAAATATTATTTTTCAATGAAAAAGAAATACTAATATGACTGACATTATATTACACTTTTTATTTTAAATTAAAAATTCTTTAAACAAATATTTTAAATTTGTTAAAATATAGAATATAAAAGATCCGTAATTCTTGAAAATATAGTTTTAACGGAAAATTGATTAAAACATCAAATTTCTTTCAAGATTTAAGAAAATTTCTTCAAAAAATTTAAAATAAAAAAAAAACATAAAACTGATTTTAAAATTTTTATTATGGTTAATATTAGGTTTTAAAAGTTTATTTTTTAAACTTTATTTCTAAAATATGTAATCAGTAAGAGTTTAAAATTTATTTATTTATTGTAGAAATATAATATTTTAAGGAAACAATTATAAAATATATTATAATATAAGTACATAATAAAAAAATTAAAAATATCTAATAAACATAATATTTGTTTAATTTATTACTGTTGTGAAAGTTCGATTTTTCTGAATTCAATTTAAACTGAGTCAAAATATGACATTTTAAAAACAATAAAACAGACATTTTTTTAAAAGAATTTAATTTTGTTATTGTTATTATTATTAGATGTCAACAGTTTTACATTTTTAGAACTTAATTTTTAAAATTTGTGGATTTATATAACATTAAAAAGGAAAAAAGTTTAGAGTTTGTTGAAAATTGCTAAAATATTATATTTCAAATATTGTTTTAAATCCTTAATAAAAAAAACTTAAGTAATATTTGTTTAGTTTATTACTATTATGAAATTAAGAATTTTCTCAATAGTTCAATTTAAACTGAATGAAAATATAACATTTTTAAAACAATAAAAAAAAAAAAAAAAAAAAANATTATATTTCAAATATTGTTTTAAATCCTTAATAAAAAAAACTTAAGTAATATTTGTTTAGTTTATTACTATTATGAAATTAAGAATTTTCTCAATAGTTCAATTTAAACTGAATGAAAATATAACATTTTTAAAACAATAAAAAAAAAAAAAAACAAAAACAAAATTTTAATTTATTATTGTTATTATTAATAGATGTAAAAAGATTAATTTTTGTTAAACTTAATTTTTAAAATATGTGAATTTATACAAAATTAAAAATTAAAAATAAAGGTTTAGAGTTTGTTGAAAATTGTTAAAATATTATATTTCAAGGAAACAATTTTCAAATATTGTTTTAAATCTTTAATAAAATAATTTTAATAAATAATATTTGTTTAATTTATTACTGTTATGAAATTTTGAATTTTCTCCAGACATTTAATTTAAAAATTAGTCGAAATATAATATAATAAAAACATTTAAGAAATCTTAAAAAAATTAAATTTTTTAAATCAAATATAAATATACAAGTTTTTAAGACTTTTTTCAGATTTGTTATAAATATATATTTTGAATATTAAATTATTTTTCAATACAAATTAAATTCAAAATTGGACATAAAACACTGGAATAGTTTTAAACTATAAATTATAAAATGAGCTTAATTAAAATTAACATTACAAAAACAATAAAAATAAAACATTTTGAAAATCTTGATTAATTTCAACATTTCAAATTTTTTTCTTCAAGTCTATTTTTTTTTTAGATTTTAAAATCTATTTCCATACCAGAACTACTCCTAACAAGCCAAAGACTTGCATCTGCTTCCTCTGACCCACCATAATCCAAATATAACAAACAAAAAATAATAATAATTTAATTGAATGTTGTGGCAGTGAGTCAGAGTCACAAAAAATATGGTCGATTAATTTATTTATTTTATGAATTTTTTTATGAAAATAAATTAAAGGATAACAAGGATTTTTTTGTTGCTTGTGATTCAGCTCCAGCTTTTGTTTTTCATTTTTCATTTTAATTGTGGCCAACTGTGCGACCAGTTTCAATGAATTCTATTTGCATTTTTATAAAATTTCAGGGAATTATCCTCTTTTTCGGTGGACTGGACTCATTCGATTCGACTGGTTGCATGAGTGAACGAATGAATGAGTGACTCTGGTCAGTTTAATTTCAAAATTATTCATAGAGGGATGTCAGTTGTAACTATTTGCATTTTAGAATTGAAATGGAAATTTAAATCGTCTGGATTTTTTTGTTTTCATTACTTTGTTTTGTTTCATTCTGTTTACACTTTTGTATGTTGGCCGTCGTCATCCGTCGTCATCGTTTGTAGTTGTTGTGGTGTTGTATTATGTAAAAGGATATAATGTGTCCTGCCCATGTGTGGGAAGGAAATGCATTTGGTTATAGCTGGTGGTAATTTAAGCTATGTTTGGGTGGCTAACTGGATTTATTATGTCGTTAAATGAACAGATTTATAATTTATCACTATTGCCATAAATAATCCGATGTTGACCTATTTGTTTCCTTTTGTTTTCAAGATTTTTTATTTGTAGGTTTTAGGATAGAAAATGTAGGACGGAAGATTATATTTTACTATATATTAGTTATTAGTCAGGTCTTTCTGGTACCAAATAAATATAACCTTCCCCCCGACCTAAAATCAAAAGTTTATGACACCAATTTATAATGTTTACAGCAAAAAATAAAATAAATTTTCCACACATGTGACTAAACCACCACCGATTTGGCATGTTAAATGTGCATGAATATTTCATATTTCCCAGCAGTTTTCACAAACTTTCAAAGTATGACATTCAAAAGACCCGATTGTGAAGTTTCTGAAAAGTTTTCCCGTATGAAAGATGAAACCGACGATTTCAAAGAACGTTCTTCTCCTATTTATCACAAAGTATATAATCAGAAAACTTTTATATATTTCATTCCACACACAATGATTTCATTAAAATAAATTATGACAAATCCAACTAATTAAATCGTATTTTCAAAAGGGTTCCACTTTCTATAGAAATAGAAATATGCCTTTCTGTTACGGAAGGATATGAAATCCGGGATGAATAGAACAACTTTATATCCTGAAGATTAAAAAGTCACCGAACTTTCAAACAAAATGTATTTTGAATTTGCAAATAAATCTGGAAAATCACTTTATAAATAGTTTTCTTCTGAATAGGAATCACTTATCAAAAGTTTTGGGTGGAATTTCTTACTTTAATTGGGTTTTTACGAAAGTTTCAAAAAATCCTTGTTAAATGGTAAACTTGTGTTGTAGTATTTAGTTTGTAGGTTCTGATGTTGAAAATATGGGTATGGTTGGATTTTGTTTTAACAATTCTCAGAATATGAAGTTTTTTAAAATTTAATAAAGTATATAATGGATTTCAAATTAATCTTTATTAAATAATAAAGAGTTGGGGTTTTGGAAGGTTTCCAATTTTATTTTTGAAATAAATGTTAGAAACTGTTTTGAAAATATTAGATCAAGTAAAAAGAAATTTGAAAAAATATAATTAACAACATTAAGTTTTTAAATTTAACACAAAATTGTGAGTCTTTTCATCGTTTTGGACTCGTCCTTAAATTTTCTTTTAATTATATTGGTATTATTTTGAAAATTTATTTTTTTGCTTTTTTGTTGTTTTTTNAATATTAGATCAAGTAAAAAGAAATTTGAAAAAATATAATTAACAACATTAAGTTTTTAAATTTAACACAAAATTGTGAGTCTTTTCATTATATTGGTGTTATTTTGAAAATTTATTTGTTTGCTTTTTTGTTATTTTTTTTTTAATTTTTTTTTTATATNGATCAAGTAAAAAGAAATTTGAAAAAATATAATTAACAACATTAAGTTTTTAAATTTAACACAAAATTGTGAGTCTTTTCATCGTTTTGGACTCGTCCTTAAATTTTCTTTTAATTATATTGGTATTATTTTGAAAATTTATTTTTTTGCTTTTTTGTTGTTTTTTTTTTGTTTTTTTTTATTCTTTAAGTTTAACAAAAGAATTGGAATTATTTCATATTTTTATTATTCATTGCTTGAAACTATCGATATTTAATTTTCTTTGAATTTTTAGTTAATTAAAGTATTAATTATATGTTTTTGTTTTCTGTATTTTTTTTAAATTTAAAAATGTTGATGTTTTACAACAAAAACTTGAATATTTTAATTCTTTTTAGCCTCATCATTCTTTTATATTTTATTTTAAAATTTTTAATTTGTTTGTTTAATTTTTTATTGATTTTTCATATTTTTGTTTTATTTTATTTTCTATAATTTAGTATAAAAATAAACAAAATATTCACAACAATTTAATTTTTTTTTTTAGGTAAATTTTGAAGTTTTTAAGGATTGTTGATTTTTTTAGAATAACTATATTCTTTTTAGTGTGTTTTCTAAAGTTAATTTATTTTTCTATAATTGCTTTTAGTTTTTTGGTTTTTATCCTCCTTTCCTTTGATGACACGTAATCATTCACCTTACGTTACGACATGTAAATTTGTGTCTTTAACTAAAATACTTTCAAAACTAAGATTATGCAGCAACAACGTAACGTGAGCCTTAACGTCATAGAACCAAAGAAGTCCTTTGTTTTCCTTTCAACGATTGCCACAATTTCTAAGCCCCTTTACCCAAAAAATACATTGAAAAATATAAATATAAAAACAAAATCTGTACTTCTCTAAGATAGTTCACCAAAAACGTGACGTAAGCCTTCATTTAACGTAACAGAAGATAGCCTATCTTCTTTCCTTTCCAACAGTGCCCATAATTTCTAAGCTCCTAAGCAAAAATCATTCCAAAAATATCAATATATAACAAAAACTTTCCTTTTTTACAATAACTCACATAAAATGTAACCAAGCCTTCACGTCACGTTACGTAATAAAGTCAATCTTTTTTCCCCCTCAACAATTCTCATAATTTCTAAGCTTCTAATCAAAAATAATTATAAGAATATATATTTTAAATTCTACTTTTTCTTCGATAATTAAAAAAGAAAACGTGAAGTAAACCTTCAGTTAACGTTACGAAAAGTAATCCATATTTATAAACATCTTAAAAATATCAACATTAAAAGAAAATTTACTTTTCTAAGATAATTCACTAAAAACGTAACATAAATCTTTACTCTTTCTTTTTCATTTTTCAACGATGACATTAATTTCGAAACTGTCCATATTTAAATAAAACTGCATTTTATTACGAAAATTTACATAAAACATAATGTAAAATAAGTTTTCACGTAACGTTACACAAATGAGCCTATCTTTTTCCCCTCTTTACATTTTTTTAAAGATTCCCATCATTTCTAAGCTTTTAAATAGTTTTAAAAATTTATATATTTTTAAATTATACTTTTTTGCGAAAATTGACTTAAATCGTAACGTAAGTATCTTTTAAACGATTTTTTTAGTTCANCACACAAATAAGCCTATCTTTTTCCCCTCTTTAGATTTTTTTTAAAGATTCCCATCATTTCTAAGCTTNTACACAAATGAGCCTATCTTTTTCCCCTCTTTACATTTTTTTAAAGATTCCCATCATTTCTAAGCTTTTAAATAGTTTTAAAAATTTATATATTTTTAAATTATACTTTTTTGCGAAAATTGACTTAAATCGTAACGTAAGTATCTTTTAAACGATTTTTTTAGTTCAGTTTTTAAAAACATCAATATTTAAAGAAAACTGTACTTCTTTACGATAATTCACGTAAAACGTAACTAAGCATTCACGTAACATTGGAAAGGTAGAATATCTTTTTCCCCTTTCAACTATGTTCAGAATTTCTAAGGTCTCAAACAAATAAAAATTACTTAAATTACGAAAATTCACATAAAACGTAAGGTAAACCTTAACGTAGCGTTACTTAAAGCAGCCTATATTTTTGCCCTTTCAACGTAGCTCATACTTTCTAAGGTCATAAACAAAAATACTTTTCAAATATAAATATTTAAAAAAAAATCTGTACTTTTTTAGGAAAATTCACATAAAACGTAAAGTAAATGATGCTCATAATTTCTAAGATCCTAAGCAAAAATATCAAGATTTCAAAAAACTGAACTTTTTAGCGATAAATCGAATAAAGTAAACCTTCACGTAAATTAACCTATAATTTTGCTCTAATATAATTTCTAATGTCATAAACAAAAATACCTTTCAAATATAAATATTAAAAAAAAATTACAATAAAATATTTCTAAAATATTAATATTTTTAAAAGCTGTACTTTACCGAAACGTAACGTAAGCCTTCACGTTTTAAAAGTAGCCTATATTTTCTACGCACCAAAGCAAAAATACCTTCAAGATATTTTTATATTATTTAAAAAAATGTACGTTTTTACAAAAAATCACATAAAACGTAACATAAGTCTTCAAGTAACATTACAGAAAGTAGCTTGTTTTCTTTTCTTGGCAACGGTGCGATTTTTTCTTGGGCCTAAACAAAAATACCTTCAAAAATATAAATATTTACGTAAGGTAAGAATTCACGTAACGTTACTAAAATAATCTTTCGCATAACGTTAAGAAAATTAGCCTATCATTTTCCCTTTTCAACGATGTCTATAATTTCTAAGCTTCTAAGCAAAACTAATTAAAAAAAAAAAAATAATATTTGAAAAAATATACTTTCTTAAAATAAATCATATAAAAAGTAATGCAAGGCTTTGAAACGTCACGAAGAGTAGTATATCTGCTCCACTTCCTATAAAAGTTTTTGTTTTCACCAATAATTTCAAAATTTCCATATTAATTACTGAATTAACAGGTTTTTTGTTTTCTAATTTTAAATATTACATATATTTCAATAGTTAAAAAAGTATTGAATATTTTATTTCAAAATTTTAATTAATTTTGAATTATCTGGTTTTTTTCAATTCAAAAATTACATATATTTTAATAACTAAAAAAGGATTTTAAATTTTAAAAGACGAGGAAGCTTTGGTAGTACAATATTATTTCTTTACATAGCTTAAAAGCTTTTTTATATTTAAAAAACGTATAAATCTCCTTCCCGTTGTTTAAAGACTTTACAAATTACAGTTTACAAACTCGAAACCACAAACTTTAAACTATAGTCTATAGTATAGACTAAATTCTGCAGCCTACAAACAACAGTCTACAGGCTACAAACTAGAAACTGCAGTCTAAAGTTTACAGCCTCAAACTAGAAACCACAAACTTCAAACAATAGTCTACAGACTACAGTCTAAAGTCCACATCCACAGTCTACAAACCACAGACTTACAGGATACTGACTACAAACCACAAACTACAGATTACAGACCACAAACTATAAGCCACAGTCTACAGACTACAAACTGAAAACCACGTTTGCAGTCTACAAACTGAAAACTACAAACTAAAGTCTACAAACTAAGAACCACATACTGCAAACAACAGCCTACAAACTAGAAACCACAGACTGCAATTTACACACTACATGCTACAAACTATGGAAACCACAAACTACAGTCTACGGACTTCACAGAACCACAGACTTCAAACTGCAGTCTAAAGTCTACAGCCTAAAAACTACAAACTTCAAACCATAGTCTACAGTCTAAAATCCATCCACAGTCTACAAACTACAAACCAAAGATTTACAGGATACTGACTACAAACTACAGATTGCAGACCACAAACTACAATTCTTCTTCTATCTTTTATGCAAAATTAATTGAATTACGTTTGCAGTCTACAAACTGAAAACAGTCTACAAACTTCAAACAACAGTCTATAAACTGAAAACCACAGACTACAAACTACAAACAACAGTCTATAAACTGAAAACCACGGACTACAAGCTACAGTCTACAGACTTACAAGATACAGACCACAGATTACAAACTAGAAACCACAACCTACAGTCTACGGACTTCACAGAACCACAGACTTCAAACTACATACCTGAAACAACAAACCACAGACCACAAACTACAAAATGATTCAATTACGTTTAACCAATTCGAGTCTCGCCCTTTATATTTTACAACAAACCTTTCCCACAATATAAAACAAAAACCAAAAGAAATTGTGACACTATCAATTTCCCCAGTGTCCTAGAATCAGAGAAAGAGGAAGAGAAAATTATGATAAAAGTTTCTATGTGAAATTGGCAATAAATTCTACCAGGAAGCTAACAAATTTATTTCCTCCTATTTTCCTTTTGTGAGTTAGATTCACATTCAATTCTTACCGCATACTATACCATCATCATCCTACCACAAAATGTTACAAAATGACCTATTTAACACCTGGCAAGTGAATAGTTTTGTAGGTGAGTGAGCGAGTGGGTAGGTTGATTGGTAGAATCCAAGTAAGAGCAGAACAAAATGAAAATCTATTAACGAAATTTCCCGCTTTTAGCTTCTTATATCCTTCCGTTTAAGGACGGGGTTCTTTAGTTGGCTGGATTCACATTCGTTCGTTCGCCTTTACTCTAGCTTCAGAGCTTCAGTCATTCATTCTGCTCTGCCACACCAGCTATTATTTTCTATAAATTTGAGAGACGAGAACATAAAAGGAAATTGGAAAATAGCAATAAAACTTAGGTGGAACAAGAAGAAACATTAGGGAAGAAGTGAAGGGAAGGAAAAGTAGAAAAGTATCTTCAGTAAGACGTTGAAGATGTAAAAGGTGAAAATGTCGTTGTACTTTAGTGAAAATTAAATTTTCCCGAAGGGAAAAGGATAATTAATTTTTCCAACAATAAAAGGCGACGACAAACCATGGAAAGGAGATAGCAGCAAAAGGATACGAAAAAAAAGTGCACCTAATTTTTATATTAAAAAGGATAACAGAACAGGTGATGACGAAAATTAATTACACTGGTAAATGGAGGTGGTTTCATTTCGTTTCGCCTCAACGTCCCTTTCATCTATGGTTATAGAGGGGATCCTTTTGTTCTCATGTCAGGAAGGACTCGGGAGCTTTGTCAGAAGTAGGAGAATTTTGTTTTGCACAGAAAGGAGGAATGTTTTTAATTTTGAATTTCGAGTGGTATTTATTTTGAGGTTCTTGAATTTAATTTATTAGAATCTATTAGTCTTTTATGTAATTTATAAGTTGTGCAAGAGAAGAATGCAAGGTTTATTGCTTTTTTTTGGAAAATGTTACAGGGTTTGAAATTACAAGAAAAAGTGTTGTTATTTGAAAAAAAATTAAAAATAGTAATTCTTTATTCTTGTTTAATTTTGTTTTAGTTTTATTGCTTTTTTAATTTTCTATGTTAAATAAAAGATGTTCATAAAACTAAAAAAAAATATTTAAGAAAGTCTTTTTTTTTATTAAATTAAGAAGTTTCCATAAAAAACTGACATTTTTAAATTTAAATATATTTCTGAAAAAATACTTTTTGATTGGACTTTTCTTTTAGAAGGTCTTTTATTTTAGTAAATTGAGAAATTTCCATAAAAAAACTGACATTTTTAATTTTTGATATTTTTAAGAAATCACCCCTTGGGAAATTTTGGTTTGAAAATATAAACTTCCTCAAATTGACTTTTTGATTGAAATTTTCATTTACAAAGTCTTTTAGTACACAGAAAAAAATAAGTAGTAAATACTACTTCAGTAGTCAAAAACCAACCT
>JXPG01021693.1:578-12135 GCA_001015175.1 Megaselia abdita
CATCTGAATTGAGAAGATCATGAAAGCAAAATCACTGAATGGAACTGGGTTGGGTATGTATAAAGTTTGAGGACGAAAGATGGATAAAGCAGCTGACATTATGGACTCCAAGAGAATAACTAGAAGACAAAAGAAGGATCTACGAAATTGAGCAATTTTGCTCGGATTATTTCCATGTTGCAAAAGACAGAGAAGTATGGAAAACGCTATGCCATGACTTTTAAAAACAAGAGGGCTTTTTTCGCTATATAATAAGAAAAGCTCTATAATTAGTATATGTATTATAATGTATAATTTATTTTTAAATATTTCTAAAAGAAAGAAAAGCTCTATAATTAGTATATGTATTATAATGTATAATTTATTTTTAAATATTTCTAAAATTTAAGCGAAATAATAAAGCTAATAATAACAATAATAAATATAGCGATTGAGAAAAGATCACATAACATTTTAGTTATTCTACAAAATGAAAAATTCTATGAGAAAGAGCAATCCGATACAGATCAAGATTTTTAATTTAATAGTTCTTCCACTAAAAAAAGAAAGGAAACTAAAATTGAGATGTAAAAAATTTGAGGCCATTCTCGGAAGATCATCATGTGAGAGAACTGTGAGATTAAAGCTTCTGATCAAACTAAAACTCCTTGGGGCAGATAATTATACAGCGTTTTACATTTTGGTATAAGTAGTGCTACTGAAATTTTTCAACAAGTTATGAATAGCGTTTTTAGAGAAATTGAAAATGTTGAAATATCAATGAACGATATATTAGTATATTCAAACAACTTAAAACATTTCTACAAGTTCAGAGACTAGTTAGTCATACATAAGTTCAAAGAAAAAGGTATTGTTTTAAATGAAGAAAAAATGCAAAAAGAACAAAACCAATTTTAATTTTTGGGGCACTTCTAGAAAAAAATGTTTAGTTTTTTTTCTCGATGGTTAGCCACTAGCCACAAGAAGCTTTTTTAAAACTTACGCGAATTTAAAGCTTAGCGCCAATCCTGATAAATAATGTATGATGTGAACAAAAGCATGGTAATTCAAACAGACTCTAGGTTATATGACTTGGGAGCTGTATTGTTGCATGCTATAGAATTTGCGTTTTGACAATTCATCTTCGATAAATGTTTGGCTACTGAAAAATATTTTCAATAAATCAAGACTCCTCCAAGACTTCAGGAATAATGATGGATTTTTTTGTCTGTACAGTCCAAATGATGTATAAAAAAGAAACGGAATATCTTTTAGCAGACACTGTTATAATGAAAAGCTGATAGTAAAGAAGATTTGTATTTTTTTTTTATTGAACAGAATAAGTGATACAGAAATGTAAAATTTTAAGGATTCAACTCAAAATGATGAAGCGATTCAATTACTTTGAAACTACAATTAATGGCCGAATACAATTAATAATGTTCCGAAGTCACTTAAAGTCTTTTATAACTTGAGAGTTGAGATTTCTTGTTTTGAAGGCGTTTTTTACAAAGGACAGACAGTTATTATACCAACGTCTCAGAAATTTGTGTGTTTTGAACCAATTTCATGGTGCTACCAGAATACAAAAAGCACTTGTTGTTTTGAAGTTGATGTTTTGGGTAATCATGGCTATTGATTCTTATAAAAAAATCTTCAGGATTTTGAATAATTGTAAAAATTATATCAAAAACAAATATAACAAAAAATCTAATTCTAACTAGAAATTTAAAGAGTTTGTTTTGATTTTACCTAACCTACCGAACATTTGGTTCTTCGTAAACGAAAATAAACTATTTATATTTACACCAAAAAGCAAGTAACATGAAAATTAAAGAAATCGATAAATACCAAACGTTCCAGCTGAGGAAACTTCATTACAAGATTTTCAGAAGGGATAACACCAACAATCAAATTAAAAGGAATATTAAAAAGTTCCAAGGATTTGATGCTGAAGAAATTGACGACCCTAGAACTTGAAAAATGAAAATGAGAAACGAATTTTCTAGCGACGATATTATTTATTGATATCTGTGGCATCCTAGATATCAGCGCTAAATTAGGAAATTAGGACAATATGAACTGAATTATTGAAAACATAAATTCCTGCAGCTCCAGTGGTCGAAGAGGATTCCGCAGAAAATTAAGAAGAATATCCAGCAGAAAATTGCGGAAATGAAAATACATGTCAAGATTCAGAACAAAGAGAAATCCGATTAACACAAAGACGTTCATGTCATTCTAAGCAGCCTAGCTCAATTAATTCAAATAGATCCGTCCAAGAATGGATTGATAATCAACATGTCAGTCAAAGAGTCAGTAACCAACCAGTTATACGAGATCGGAAGTTATTTATCCAGAACAAGTTTCGTTATGGCAGCTGAAATGAAAACCATATTAGCAAAGAGTCACTAAAACCTAAACCTCCCGGATTTTAACGAACACTCGCCAATTGACTGGCGTTACTTAAAACTTCAATACAATACGTCAACAAAAAATCTGAACTTGTCAAAAGAAGAAAACATTATACGATTGAATAAACATCTTAAGAGTTGTGCTCGCAGTAAAGTTGAATTAATTTTAAAGTCATGCTTAAATCCTATTTTGGAGATAACAAGATTTTGAAAGAAGTTCTCGTGAAATTAGTCAACTCTCTTGATGAATTTAGGACTTCAAAATCACCGTTCAAAACAAATCTTCAGTGATATCCCAACTAGATGACAATCTCTACGATGTACAAAGAATATTGACAACTCTGGTAACAGAATTCCTGACCATTTCATAGGTCAGTGGGCCAACTTTCTTTTAGCATAAAAATTGTCTCAATGATCTGTTAAATTGTTTTTATTATTACAGTGGTTGGAAGAAATGTAAGTTGTAAAACAGAATATCCTATGTTCGCATGTCAACATTTCTTGACAATAGCACTAAAGAAAAGATAAGCAACTGTAAAAAAAATTAATGAAAATGATTAGTGTAAGAAAACTTAATGATTCCAATGAAATCCACAGTGGCATTTTTAGATGGAGTAGCGACTATTTCCTTGATCGATCAGAGTCTTGCAGATGAACTCAATTTACAATTTACAAGACTTTTGGAGATTTCTCTTCTTTTTTTGTTGCACGAAATCAAAAAAATAAATACTGCTAAGAATCTACAACTAGTCTCCACTGTTAAAAAACATGAACTTATCTGCTTATGCTTCCGGAGGCTCTAATATTGTATGCTATCTTAGGGAGAAGGAACAAATCGAACAAGATGTTGGCGAATTAATCCGATATCAGTTCAAAATAGAAAATTATGGACTTGAAAAAACCTAACTTGAGGTAGTAGAGAACTCACTCACCAAGCTCGAAACGGGAAGCTATGAAATCAGCTTACCCGAGAACGAGATGAAAATTTAAAAGTTTAACAACTTTGAGCGAACATTTGCAGTTAATCCAACTTTAAAAAAACATATTCTGCTCAGATTCAAAAGCTAATCGATATACCTTTTGAAGACATAAAAATCGGAAGAATGTGTGGATTCTCCCTCATTTCACCGTTACAAATCCGAATACGCCGAACAAGCCTCTGAATAAGTATACTGAGTTAAAAAAAAACTGTTGAGTCAAATTTCATTAGTGATCGACATCCCATTGACGATTTATTGTACACGGTATTTTTTGAGGCAGCTTATTTGGTCAACTGTAGACCTATTTATTCTGTCTCCGAGAATCCGTTGGATTCAACAATAATACCAAATGATTTGCTCATTCCCGTAGAGAAGATAGAAGATAACCAAGGAGATTCAACAATTTTTAGTTTTGGAAGAAGTTTTTGAAAGAGTATATACTGACATTGATATTAAGAAGAAAATGCTTTTTACAAAATTACTTATTATTTACACTTTTTTTTAAGTTACATTTTCCTTCAAAATTATATTGAAATATAATTGAAAATACTTTTTATATGTGGTCTTGGAATAAAGTCAACTTGCTTTTATTAACTATTCTGAATAAAAATAGAGATTATAGTTTATGATAAAGGACACAATTTCCAAAGTTAATATGAAATTAAATTATGTGATGAATAAAGCCTTAGACCGTCGAATAAAGTTAGTAGACCGATACAACTGATAAAGAGGATTGGGGAAGACTTATAAACATTTAACTAAATTAATTTGGCTTTACACAAGTCACTATGATACATTGTTCAACCATTCATTGCTTCCTGTTTCCAACACACACAATATTCATGCTTTCAGCGCTCATAATTAATTAAAATTCCTTGATGCATGTGCAAATTTCAAATTGGTAAGCTGTTAAAAATAGTTCAATGATGAGAAGGAAGACAGTCGCGTCGGTAGGTGGAATTATTCCCACGATTTTCCTGTAATTGATGTGTTCACTTAATTATGTAAACAGAGTTCCGTTTGTTTGCCAACATCTACACCGGAAGAAATTTGTCAAAAACACTAATAATACATCACTATGAGAATTCATTGAAAATATTTGTATTATTGGAATAATAGGTGGTTTTCAATTTTTCAAATACATATCATAAAACACTTTATAATGTTTTCCTTCATTATATTTTTGTATAAATTAAAATGTCTGTAAAAAAACCTTTTTTTGATTGTATTACATCGTTGTTTGCTCATTACATTTTCTAATTAAATACCGTAACAAAAAATAGTTGGAAAACTCTAAAAGGTAACTACTCATATATTTTCTATTCCCATTTCATTATAATGTCTTTTAATAACTCAGTTGCTGAAATAAAATTAAAATTATTATGTGGAAACTTTCATCCTTCCTTCCTCGTTTCCTGTGAAATTATCCAATATACATTTATTTTCACATATTCGTTACGGTGGGAAAGGAATTAAATTTGGTATGAAATGAGGAGCTGAAGTTAAAGTTTCGTTGATTGAAATTGCAAATTCACTCATGTTGTTGATAGGAATTGTATTTGCATTCAATTTTTTCACCGAATATTTGTTTCGTTTTGATGATTTTTTGTTCTCTTACTACCATTAAAATTGAAAACATTCCAACCTTTATTTTCAGCGAAATTGATGTAAAAATGTAGTTGAATTAAAATGTTTTCATGCGGCTAAATTTAAATAAATTAATACTTGTTAAAAATAAAATACATTTGAATAATTTAATTCAACAAGACTTTAATAATTGTATGTATTTTTGAAAAGTGACAACACTTTTTTGATTGGCCTTTTTTTAAGGCATTTATTTATTTTGTCTTGAAGGCTTTTGAATAATCCGATCTCAGATCTAAAAGTTTATACGAAGATACACTAAGCTGAAGATCAACAAGTTCTGATAAATGGGGCCGAATCGTTAACATTGTTAGAGTCGTATGTATGTAGATACTTCCTACATTAACCATGTTCAGACAGGAATGGTGTTGTGGTGCTAATTATTATAACTCATTATTAAACCACAACTTAGAACCAAAAACCTCGATACAGAGATAATAAACATTGAGTAGTATTTCCTATAAAATAATACCGTCCAGACCTACGCCCCGAGGACCAAAAAGGACCACAGGATCAACTCTTATATCTTAACAATGGCGTCAGCTGGTAGCTGCATTCTCCTTGCTTCCTTTCGATCTAGATCCTTATAACTGGAAAACGTTTTTTTAGATCCATCTTCCTTTGGAAGAGCCGTCCCATTTATATGTCATTTTTCCAAAGAAGTACTTCTTTCATCGTCTTTGATGTTCTTCAATGCTGATCTTTATGGATCTCCAGGGATAGATGTTTTTCTCCGATATATCCTGGCAATCTCGTCAGCTAAGATGTCAATTGGTATCATACATGCCAAGACGTATGTCGCGTCTCTTGATATCCTCGAACCGTTCTTATTTCACTAAGCCAATATACTCATGATAACTTCTTTCTGGATTCTTATCAAAACGTGTGTTCAAATACTTTCTTGATATCTTGGTCCTCCAATGTTTGACAGCATGCGGGATAGTGCTGCTTGAGTCGTCGACGATTTCTAAGTTGCAAATGATATATAATAACAATTTCGAACATCTTTCCATGAGCTCCCTTCCTTTGGGTCGTAGCATCAAATGTTCTAGTTTCCATGTCTCTGGGAAAACTCCCACCTGAAGGAACTTTTCCGTGGTTCTAGCAAATATCTCCGGCCTTTCTTCCACGGCTCTTTTGAACGCTTTGTTCAGGATGCCGTCTTTCTATTTTGAAGGATGTGTTAGCTCGGTAGGAAATCCTTTTCCACATTGTTGGTCATGTTATCTGTGGAAATCTGCCTCCTTTCAGCTTGGACATCATCTGTAGGCAGTTTCCCAGGGGTTGATGTAAGCGTCGTCGCAGAGAATGAAGTGTTGCTTTCTTTTATCGCTTTGCACAGTTGTTGTCTTGCTATCCTGAACGCGGAGAGTAGTTTTTCAAAGCGATGCCTTCCTCTTGATTGCTGTATACTTACCTTCTATATTGTAGGAATTTCCTACTCAGTACATTCATCTCTTCATTCCACCAGTAGCAAGGTTGTCCTCGTCGACTTGGCATTGTATCGTCACAGGCTTTGCTGAGCAGAATTTCCGTTCATCTCTCCTGCTGAATCGTTTGTAAAATCCTAACTCCTTTCGTGCCTATATCTAGCCCAGTGGTTGTTGAATCACCATCGCTCTTTTTATATCTGAATTCTATCATGATAACTTGGCGGTAACTTACCGAATATTCCTCACTGACTATACAGTTGATCCCCAGTAATATTGAAGTACTGGAAAATGGCACAAATGTCGGACACCGATGATCTTCCTGCTTTGCGGTAGGTTAGTATATTGCCGACGTTTGCTAGTTCTATACTTAGAGATGCGAAGGTCTCGAGCACTTTTTCGCTTGTTAGCTTCATATATCAACTTCCCTATTCACATGCCCATACATTGCAATCGCTTCCAATGACCACTGGTGCTCTGCTTGCGTTATCGAGTAGATCCTGAAATTTTAAAAAGATAAATCTTGGTGGAGTGTATCATCTGGAAAAGTGAATTCCGTTGATTTTCGCTCTGAAAAATCTTACTTTATGTTGGTTGGATGATTGGAAGGCATGACTTCCGCACATCCATATTGACGCTAGTTTCGCTTTATTACCCATTGGTTGCTTTTTCGGATCTTATAGGGATCTTTGATCAAGGCAACGTTCGCATTTGTTGTTCTAGCTATGTTTGGGTCAGATTGTCATCAGCCGCTTAGCAATGATTAAGGTTTATTTGAATAACCCTGACCATTTCTTTTTGCTGAAGGCTCTCCGGAATATTGTACATCTATAGGTGGATTATCCTTCACGCAGAACATGCAGCATACGTTTTAATATACCATCTGTACAATGTATTAGTCTAAACTCCATAAATAGTAGGCCTTAAATAACATGGGATTTCAAGAGCATGAAATTCGAGAATAGCAAAAAATCATTTCCTTTAAGTATATAATTGGTTATACAGGGTGTCCGGAATAAGATTGAAACTACGAATTGCTGAGGTTAGTGAGAGTAAAATTTTTTCAAGTAAACCCAACTTATGTTACCAAGCGAGTAATCCACGCGCAAACTTTCCCTGTATTACTTGTTAAAAACTTGAAAAACATTCAATAACGCTTTGATTTTCTTGTCATATTATGTTGAAATAAGAAAAACCTACTTTTTCGATTTTATGAATCTAAGAGAAATTTTGGTTTTTCTCGGACATTACGTTACATTTGAAAATGTTTACAGCAAATAGAAATAAACATGTTTTCGAGCCGATTGGTATTACTTTGATCATCTTTCATTTTGAAATTTGTATAAGAAAGTTTATTTAAAACCCTTTTTATAGTAATTTTTAAACAGTGAAATTTTACTTTATATGCAACAAACATTTAATTCGGGGCTCTATTTAGGGTACAATTCTAGACTCGCGGTTATTTAGAGTGTTATATTTTGATTGAAAAATCCGTTAAAATAACAATATTTTCTTATCAGTGTCTGTTATCATTTTAACTGTCTTCGTTTGCAAATTAGACATAAATCTATGCGAGAATATTATTTGTTTTCATTTGCTAAATAAAGAATCTGATTAAATCACCACTAATATCGCGAAAAACTAAAATACATCATAAATTCGGAAAATTGAAAAGTAGGTTTTTCTTATTTCGACATAAAATGTCACTGGTATGGATTTAAAAGACTCCCTTGTTCCTTTAGAATGCAATAAAAAATAGTCTTGAAAATTAATATGCAACATTTGTGTAACTAAAAAGTTTGAAACATTTCAATGGAAGCGCTTGCGCCACGTGGTGGTGACAAATGCAGTTTGTTCAAATAAAAAGCAAACAAAAAAACCATAAAATCTAAACTTAGACAACATTTCTACATAACTTTTATCTGATGTTATTCGTCATAAAATTCGAACAAAAACGCGCACCTACTTTGAAAAAACCATGAAAAGTTCATTATAATTTTAAAACTTTTCGAAATAACTCATTAGAAACACGCACGGCTTGCAATGTTCAGGAAACTTTATAAGTGGGTGAAAGCCAACTGCTAGTGTGATGAAAAAATTAAATTTTAACCGGTAAAAGTTTCCAAAAGCGCATATACATCCGAAATTACGTCCTGTTTTCCCTTCCGTGAATGAAAAGAGGAATTCCCGCACATCGTCGACGCGACGGTTAAAAGTACAAGAGGAAATTTGAATAATGAAGAAAGTAGTGGAAGAAGACTAAACGAGAATAAATTCCACCGCTGATGAAGATGATAAACTACATGGAAAACTTTTCCGTTCCCATTTTTTATTAACTCATTTTGAATTCATCTCTGAACATAAGGAACAAGGATATACGGTTCTTTTATATATTTCAATGTAAAAATGAATTCATTGTGAGCTATTAAAGGAAAGATTGTATTTTGCATAAAATGACATAAGATATCCATCCTGGCTGAACAAAATTTAACGCTCATACGTTGACGAGTCTCGCTGTCTTTTGTGAATGTTATCCAAAGGACGAATCACGAGACGACAATCTTCCAGGACGCATAAAAAAGAAATAAAAATGAAATTCATTGTTTTCCGAAAATTTACATTTTTCCATTTATTTCATTGAGTTTAAATCAAGAAAGAATGTTTGTATCTGTCTTTTTCTATAATCTGTATCTGAATAATGCACAATAAGATGATATTAGATTCTATTCAAATTACGTTTTCATGTCGAGTCATTCTTCGTTATGGCATCATGTTTTCAATCATCTGACTTTTATAGATTTTTTTGGTTTTAAATTTTAAGGTTATTTGATTATCATCTGTAAGAAAATGCATGCTAATCTATCTGTTGCTTCACTTTCCATAGATTGGGAACATAAAAAAGTCACAGGAGTTAAATGTTGAAAAATGTAAAATTTAATTTGTTTGAAATCTCTTTAACCAAATGAACCAATTACTATTATTTAGAAGATTCATGTACAAATATGTCATAGGGTTCCAAATAAATGTCCAATACAATCTATAATACCTTAGGAAAAATACCAATACAGTTTCATAAGGAATAAGAAATTTATTTAACAAAAGCCAAGGAAGAGTATTCCAAGAAAATATTGGTCATATAACAATGATATTGTATAAGGATTATATAATTCTTAAAGAGTGTCTGCTCTGTAAAAGCAATATACCTAGAAGACAAATAACATCCTTTATACAATATCTTCTTGTTCTTTACGGTTCTCTATAAATAAATATGTGTTACTGATATCAAAACCATATTATGTTATGTTTCGAATTGGAATAACATTGTGCAGAATTTTTCAGAAAAACTATCTGCACTCTATCTACTATAATTGTTCGCCTATTGTTCTGTTTTATACAGATATTGAAAAATGAGATCAATATTCTTCTCAGGCTATTTCATAGTATATTACAAATTACCAAAAAGGTAATTTAAAGAAGTTGATTCTTCGACTCAAAAAATCACTAAGGTTTTTACATTAGCGTTTTTTTTTTACAAAAAATATGTAAAAAAAATGGTTTCTAGTTACAGTTAGTTAAAGAAGTTGATATTTCTTCACAATTCTTAAAATTTAAAATGCTTGAATATTAATGTTTTCTTAATTTTAATATTTCTTATTATGATGACTTTAAGATGAGAATTAAATGTTAAAAATCTAACTTCAGAAACAAATAAATTCTACAACTCAATAACTTATTTTAATTGTATATATTTTTAGCTGGAAATTACGAATGCTCATAAATAGCAGATTAGATAATTACCAGTGTAACCATACACAATAAAAGTTAACATTTTTCTATGAATTGCATATACTTCAAATAAGCTTAAACAAATATTTTTTCTATATTAATATTTAATTAATAGGACATATGATATCAATAAAAGTAATTTGTATTTCATATAATTTGAATTTAAGCAATGATACAAAAATGTAACTGTACAAATTCAGAATTTTTAGATTTATATTCATAATAATAATTTTAGTTGTGACAAAATATATTTTTTAATTTTATACGCCCAGAAGATATACTTTTTAGACAGAAACAATAATATTTCATAGTAACATTTCAACATAAAATAAAACCCCTATTAATAACTTAATGTTTACCAAAATTATAAAATCTTTAACTTTTTTATATTCCCTTTCTTACAGAAATAATTTTTTTAAGCTAATAAAAAATACTAGTAAAAAAGAAAAAAAATAATTTAAAATATTCATTTACGGTAAGGAAACTTAGTCTGTTAAAATAACGAAAAATAAATACTTATTTTTTAAATCTTTGGAGTTAAAGATTTTTTTCAAGTTTTCAAATTGTTTATGATAACTAATAATTGAATTAATTTTGTATTATTAGTTTTTAATATTTTGTATTTCAATTTTTTTTATTTAATTCCGTATTTAAAAAAATGTATGCATGTAAATTTCTTCTATGGAAAGAGGTAAATGCTTGTTTACCTCAATATTCTCAGATTTGTTATAGATGGATCAGAAGAAATCAGTAGATGATGTATAATGTCAGTGAAATTGTCAACACGCGATGTGTTTCTAGCATGAAACAATCTAACGTGTTTGATATCCTTATTACGAACTTCTAAAGCTTCTTCTGATATAGTTGACCAATTGGAAGCGTATTTAGACTAAAAATTTAATGTTTTTGATATTTAGATTAGATTTTAGATTTACTCGAATAGTAATAGCTGAAAAAGGAGCAAAAATGCGAAGCTAAATTTTACAAGATCGATTCAGACTATACGGAGGTGCAAATCATAGAAGAACTGCAACTGTAATTCACTGGAATTTTTAAGATATTTCACTTTAAACTTGAATTTTAGCGAAAAGTCTACCTCTTCCCAGAACTAACCCATAAAATTGGGCAAAATATAATTTTTGTTTTTTTCTTTCTTAGAATAACATTTACCACTTAGGCAAAAATAAAAAAGGTTCAGTGAATACCGACATTTTTAAAGTGAACTATGTAATTTGTATAATTTTATTTGTTCTCTTAACCCTTTGACTACTGGTGTCCACATGTGTGGACACGGTTTGGGTCTTCTTTTGGAATTAGGGTAAGT
>JXPG01021699.1:3682-15062 GCA_001015175.1 Megaselia abdita
AACAAAAATAATAAAAACTTTGAACATAGGTTCTTATTCTGTTGTTGAAAATTTAAGGAAACAATATTTCTTACCTAAACTTAAAAGTTTCAAAATTAAAACTTAATTTACACTATTCGCTTTTAAAAAATAATTAAATTTTAGAAGTTTTAGAATTTCTTTTAAAATTTATAATTCAAATATGTTTGAGAAGTTTAAACTTTTTTGTTAATTTTAATTTTAAAGCATTTCTTTTGAGTTATTATTTTTTTGAGTTAGTATTTTTTAAGTTCAAGTGAGTATAATTTGAGTGAGTATTTGTTTGAGTCTATTTTTAGTGATTATTTTGTGAATTTGTATTTTTTTGAGTGAGTACTTATTCGAGTTCGTATTTTTTGAGTGAGTGTTTTATTGGGTTAGTATTTTCTTTGAGTGAGTATTTTTTACACAAAAAATATGTGGAAAACATTTTAACTTTTTTTATGGAAACTTCTTAATTCAATTAATTAAAAGACTTTATAAAAGAAGAGTTTCGTTAAAAAGACAAAACAAAAAGTTAGTAAGGGGTACCCCTTTGCATTTTACACAAAAAATATGAAGAAAAAATGTAAACTTTTTTTATGGAATCTTCTTAATTTATTACATTAAAAGACTTTCTAAAAGAAAAGTTTTGTTAAAAAGGCAATTTGGAAAATTTGATTTTCTGTACAAAAAATCAGTAAATTTTTAACAATAAAATGTTTTGAAATTTTTTTTTTTTAATTTTAATGAATTTTTTTTAATTTAACTAATTAAAACACTTTTTTGAAGAAAAGTTTCGTTAAAAAGGCAATTTGTTTAAGTTGATTTTTGGGCACAAGAAATCACTAAGGAGTACCTCTTTGCATTTAACATAAACTTTATGTGGAAATTTTTTTAAATTTTCATGGAAACTTTCTAGTGTAATCAATCAAAAGACTTCCTTTTAAAAACAACATTTAACAAAAAATGTGTTCATACATTTTTAAACTTTTTTTGTCTTTTTGAGTGAAAATTAAACATTTCTCAAATTGTCTTTTTGTAATGTTTTTTTCTTAAAAAAGCTTAAACTTGATAAAAATCTATCAATTATTAATTATATCTTTCATAAATTTCTAAATTGAAGAGAAATAAAAAATGTCTTTAATAGCGCCTTCTTAGAAAGTTTTTTCTTAGAAATCTTTAATTTGTTAAAATTGAGAAAAGCTCTCTTTTCGATGTTTTTCATAAGTTTGAAAATTACTTTATCAAATTGATTTTCTTAAGATCATTTTCTTATTTTAGTCATTTTTCATAAATTTAAAAAGCCTCTTGAAATTTCTTTTTTGAACGTTTTTTCTTGTTTCTTTGAAATCTTTACATAAAAACCAAAAATTCATATAAAACCACCCTAATTCGTTATACATACTTGCCGGTCCTTTCTCTCTCACTGCACCCCATCCTGCTGCAATACAGATTGTTCCTGGAGTTGGTCCCCATCTCCAGTCATCCCCCATTTTCGTTCTTCCTGGCTGTGGCATACAAATTGGTTTCACCCACCTATTGAATTTGAATGGTCTTTCAATGTGTAGCAAAGCTAAATCGTTCTTCATGGTGTTTCTATTATATTCCGTATTTACAATTGCCTTATTAACTCTAACTATTTGAGTTGCCGATGAATAGCTGGATCTTCTTAACATACCGGCATGAATTTCAAAATAATGGTTGTGGTATCCAACTACACAATGAGCTGCTGTTATTATCTGTAAGTTCGAAAAGCTATTAAATTGGGGATTGTTACAGTTTCTATATACATTGGGGAAGGGTATTTTGTATCGCAGTCGAGTCAATTGGGTAAGTTGTTGAAATGGTTGATATTATGTGGATATTTGATTTATTAAAATGAGTGTGATATACAACCCACAAATTAGAGAAACCGAACCACCAGAAAAACTTATACCGACCAATATAAATATTCTCACCCATCGCTAGTAGAGAAACTAATTATCCCAACGTTAGATAAACACATTATGCCTGCAACACATCAATAGAGTTTATAGGAAACACTAAAGCCCGTAACGGCCATTCCAAGAATCCACCACGAAGTTGTCAGAGGATTACATAAAATCCAAGATTCTTCAAGAGTAAGAAAAACCCACCAAAACCAACAAGTAATGGAGAAACGCATGTGGTAACTCAATGTCAATGTCGAAAGATGGACATCACATTTTGTCAGAATATCAAGAACAGAACTGTACTAAAGGCAAAAACATGGCGAGGAGTCCTATCTTTTTTCAAAAGTCTAGATGCATGTTGAATTTTGGCATCGTCGTATGGGACATCTAGATGTTAAGTACTTGGGAGATCTTCAAGATTATCAAATTTTGATTGAAAGACAAATTGTAACAACGGAACTTCAACATCAAGAAGATGAAGATTGACTTTGATTTTTGTCCATTTCTGAAAACAACGAAAATGTATATGAAAATCTACCTGAAACAAAGTTCCGGCTAAAAAACCTGTTTGAAATGCGCCTGTTGATTTAGTTAAACCAGTGCGTGGCCTGAAAAAGTTCTTTGAAGGTCATCAGAATGTATGTTTAAAGGTGAAATTTTGTAAATAAATGAACCTACAATGTTAAAGGAAGCCTTGTCATGAGGAATGAATTTGATTCATTCTTTACCTGAAGGAAAGGACATGATGGGATAAAAAACGAGTCACGCAGTTTTGTAAGGTACAAGGCCAGGTTGGTCATAAAAGGATATACACAGGGAAATTTAATAAGCACTTAGACTTAATCGCCTCCCGTAAAGTACTCATCGATAAGATACCTGTAAGCTTTGTCTGCAAAGTACAACCTCCAAATTCATCAGATGGACGCTATTACAGCGATTCTAGCGGAAGATTTGGAAGATGAAATTTATGTGGAAAAACCTAAAGGTTTTGGTGAGCTTGAGCACAATATATTTCTTAACAACAAAGACAAGATAGGAAAAATAAAAGTTGCATTTTAAAAAATATATAGATGGCGCTGATAAGTGGTGTACAAGATTATACCAAAGGCTATTTCTCTCTCTCTTCTTCTCACTTTTTAATTCACACACGCACATAAACGAAGCTCCCTCAAGGTTTGATATAAATGTACAGTGCGTATAAATGACAAGATTTAATTCTATGGTATTTTTGTATCTTTTATTGCTTTTCTAATTATTTTTAAAGACTTTATTGTTTGGCACATAAGCAATTGTTTAAAAAAAAAATAAAAGATAAAATATATTTCTTGGCTCAGATATTGTTTTTAGATATTAATTGTAAGTAAGGAGTGCAATACAAGAATACTAAACTGAAATATTTTTCTGAAATATGGAAATTTTTAAATTTCTAAGATTCGTTTTAGAGCCTAGAACACAAACATATCTAGTGGCCATTTTTTAAATTTATTTTAAATTTTATAGTTTTCATAAAAAAAAAAAATCTTGAATTTTTTTTAAAAATCCATAACTAATAAAGATGTTTGTTTTTAAAATTTTTAAAACTGGTTTTACATTTCTAAAACTGAATATTCATCTTCGAATTTGTTTTTATTTTTATAATTTTTTTCGAAATTCCATAAATTTCACTTTTAATTTTTTAATTTTATTTAATTAATCAGTTTGTAGTATTTTTAAAATATATATTTTTTAATTTTACAATTCTTAGAATTAAATATTTTCAAAGAATTATTAAAATTGCAAAAACTAAAATTAGATTAGACGTTTTATTTTGAAAATAATTTTACTTTCAATTTTTTTTTGGAGGAATCAAATATTTTAATTCCATAGAACTCCTTATCTTAAAGTATTTTAATTTTTTATTATTTTTAATGTTCTCAAATTATGTAAATTTTGATTTTTTTCTGAAAATGTTGCTTTTAAATCTTTATTAATTTTAATCTTTAATATCTTTTTAATACATAACTTTTCTTTCGATACAAAATTTAATCAAATTTAAAACTGTTTTTATTTTTACTTGCGTTAACGATAGTAATTTATTTAATGTTTACATTTCCACCAAAAAACTAAGCATTCAGCTTTTAAATTTTTTGACATACTGTTTTTAAAGACAATCTACTAAAACCTTCCTATTATACATTTTTTTAAAATTTGTCTCCTAAACTGAAAATCTAAAAATATTAATATTAAAGATAATACAAATTTGTTTGTTTCTTGTTTTTAATTAAGACAAAATAAAACTTCTTTAGAATGATTTATTGATGATTTTTAAAACAAAAAAAAGCTCTACAAATTTTCAATATTTTTTAATATTTGAAGTTTATATTTTTAAGCATTTTGATGATAAATAATTCATTTTTGTTTTTGAAATTTCTTTATTTTATATTAAAAAATGTGTTGAATTGAATTAATAATTTATTCATGTTTAATTTTATTTTTAAATTTAAAAAATATTACAAGAAATTATTTATGATATTTTTAAAATTTGATTTTTATTTGATATTTATTGTAAAATTTTGATTATTATAAAAATTAAAATAAATCAAATTTAAAAAATGATTCTAAGTTTTTGCAAATCTATATTTATTTTTGAACATTTTCTAGATTTTATATTTATCTTTAACTTTTCAAATAAAATGAAAATGAAATTAGTTTCGAAAACTTTATTTGTTATACCAAAATTTTGATATGCATAAATAATCTTTAATATTGATATTTAAATATTTATTTTTAACTTTTCAAATTAAATGAAGAGTTTTCTTCAAGTTTCAAAATTTGTATTTTTATATTCCGAAATTTAGATAGGCATAAATAATTACATTTAGCATTAAATCCAATGTTTTTTTAAATATTTTTTTTACATACAATTTTTTAATTTATAACGGGAACAAGCATTTTTAAGAATAATAACAAACAAATAAAGAATGTTCAAATTATTTTTAATCCAAAAAATTACTAAATTTTTCTTCATATTATTTAAACAATCTTTATTATATATAAATAATTATGATTTTTTAGAAAATTGGTTTAATAAACATGATGAACTCATTTTTTAAAATATTATATTTTAGTAAATAAAAAATATTTTCAAAAATACTTCATATATAAATTCAAAAATATGTAGACAAGTGGTTATTATAATTTCATTTCAAAAAACACTTTTATATAATTTTTAACTTTTATTTCTAATTTAAAAAAAGTTGTAATTAAATTATTCCGTATCTCAGGAGAAAAGCGCATAGACAGAGTTTCCCAGAAAGTTACTCCAAAACACATCAGATATTGGAACTGATTCATTTTGACCTTTGTCCATGCGACGACTTGTCCAAGAAAGTCTCCATTTATTTCATCCAATAGAAAAGTAAATTTTGTAAATGCTTCGAGAACATCAGAACTCAAATTGAAAATCAAACTGAGAAGAAGATCAGAACTGACAATGCGTTGGAGTACGTATAAATTCTGGAATGCAGAAGATAAATGAGTACGCTTATCAGAAAACCACAAGAAAAGATATTATGGTAATAAACACCTACAAAATGGATGCAAGTATAGCTAAAATATTCTTCTTCCTATAAATGTTCCTCAGCTTTTTCTTATTCTTTGACATAGCTGAAAGAAAAGAAGTGATGGTCATATTATGGTAGTGTGTCTTTAATTAGGTTTCCGCTACCATAATTTCAGATACCATCACATATTAAGGAGTTGCATATTGAAAAAAAATTATGAGTGCATTCCTTTTACGCCTGAACAAAACAGTGCTGATGAGAGAATTAATCGTACACTTCTCGAAAATGCAAAGTATATAAGACAGCTGAAGCTGAAGCAAATCTTCTTATATATAAAAACATATTTGGGCGGATTCTGTCCACATAGCTGCGTATTTTGTGAACAGGTCCCCAAGTAAAGCAACATCGAAAAGATCGGAGGAGATTTTGAATGATGAGTAGCATCACTTTATACCACTTTCCAAGACCAAAGCATTTGAAGTTGATGGATGCGAATTCTGAGCCTGACAAAGTGTAACAAGGAACCTAATCCTCACAACCCCAACACTAAGAAGATGAAGTTTTACTTTAATTTTTGTCCATTTCTGAATACAATTAAAATGCAAGAAAAAAAAGAAGCTCATGATCACCAGAAGACAGTGAAAACAGTTTTTTCTGCTGAAGAGCCTTTTGAAAATGCGCCTGTTGATTTGCCGAATGTTGAGCTGTTTCTTCAAAGAGTTCTTCGAAGGTAATCTAGAGTTCCGGAGCCAAGAATCAAAACAGTATGTCCAAGATAAAGACCAAGTCATACGGTTCTGTAAGTTATACGGCACAGTTAATCGTAAAAGGATATATACAAGAAAAGGTAATAGACTACTCTGAGACTTATTCGACTGTCATAAGGTACTTATCGATAAGATACCTGTAATCTTTGTCATCAAGGATCTGAAAGATGAAATCTATGTGGAGAAACCTAAAGGATTTGGTGAGCTTAAGAACAAGCGAGGCTTGATGGAACAACAAACTGGACTCAGCCTTGAAGGATCTAAAACTGACGAAATCAATCATATACTTCAAGTTGAGTAAATTCAACAATAAGCTCAGTGAAGCTCATTGGCAAGTCGCTAAACTAGTGTGTCAGACGGGGATTGAATGACCGAAGATCTTCGACTGGATATCTTTTGATGATGCAAAATGAACACAATTAATTTAAAAGACATCAGAGAACCAAAAACTTAAAAAAACCTGACAAATAAAAAACAACGTTTCCATTTAGCTTAAACATCGAGCCGACTGCGAACCGTTCCATTCATCTCCAAAGTAGTAAACGTGGTGTATGATTCCCTACTCTAGTGTTTATGGATTATCTTTTATTACAGAAATATAATGCCTTTTGCAAGGAAATTACATTTGTGTTTTTAGAGCATACATAGAATTTAATTGATCGGTTAATGATTCTGGTTGTTGCGAATATTTTCCTGTTCGATATTCGAACACAAAGACGTATTATTGTGTTGTTTAGTGGTTGTTGGTCGGAAATAACATTTCAAATAAATTCGAAATATGTGTAATGTTGAATTAAACTCTCAAGTACAATAATGAAATAAAATTAACCAATGATATGAAACTTACCCACTCCTCATTGTATATAATACCACCGCAATGGAAGTGCCCATCTCTGATAATTGCAATTATGAAAGGCCATTGCTGGGGTTTACTGTGTCCTCCTCCGACAACCCTTTCTTCCTCTTCCTCCCTCTTCTTTCTATTAGAAATATCCAATGATTTTCTGTGTCTCCTTAATGGATTCGGGTTGATTTCTGTTGGAATACCACAAACCATTTCAGGACACTTTACATAAACTAAATGGTCGCTGATGACATTATTTTCTTGTCTTTGGCAAGACTGGGGGAACTGAACATCACCATGTTTTGATGGTTCTATGAAAGGTCCTCCCACTGCCTTTGAAACGAATTTCAGAATAGGACTTTCATTTGAATTTACTCCAATTTCTCTCTGACATGCCTGACTAGCCCATTTCATAGCATTGTTACAAACTGGATACCATTCACCCTTGTAGTTCCTATAAAGAAGTCCTTCAGTGTGAGATACTCCGAAAGTTGATGGATTCTCAGCACTTTCCGACATGATTATATTACAATCAACTTCGTCTCTGCCGTTCAAACAGTTTTGAATACCGTCGCATTTCTCCAAAGAACTGTAACACATGGATACTGTGGATCTGTTGGCCATATGGAATTCTCTAACTGAGTAATAACAAGAGAACATAAACTCTTCGCAACCGAAGCATCCGATTTCGTCTTCACCAACGGGACAGTCTGCGTAACCGTCGCAAATTCTTGATTTAGATAATCTGTCTTTACAAGAACAAGCTGACTCGTCGCTTCCATCAGCGCAATCAACCACTGAATCACACCACTTTTTCCCATGAATACATTGATTATTGCCAAAACAGGAAACTTCATCTTCAGAAGCACAATTTTGCGAACTAGGGGATTGTCTGCTCATTCCAGAGAAAGAAGCGTAAATGATGTCTGTGGATGAATGGTTTCGGTTGTTGGAGTTTCTCAACTTGAAGTTCTGATTTCCGAAAGGATTGTTGTTCTGATTGTTGGATCCGCCATTTTGCATATAAGTGCAGAACATGGATTGTGGGTTTGACTGACTCAAGACACTCTTAGAAAATATATTAGCGATGTTATTTTGGTTTCTGGGTAGGAATTTATTTTAAAATATTATGTTAATAATATAAATGAAAAACAACTCACCCGCTAGCGCTTCCACTTCCACCAAAAGATCCTGGTTGTGACATTGATCCAAATCCTTGAGGTACTAAGAACAGTCCGTTGCCACCATTTACAAAACTATTGCTTCCGCCAAATGAACCAGGATGATTGTAGAACATCGATTGACCTCCTCCCATAAAGTTGTTGTTCATGAAAGGATTACCCATCATCCTGAAATTAGCTGGAGTTGCAAAGAAGCAAATCGGAATGGTTGGCGTTGCGTAATTTGGGTTGAAAAGAAACTGAGCTGATGCTTTTATGGTTTCTCCTGTCACAGGAAATCCCCCTGGACCTCTACTTGTGAACTGGACGTGAGGAGACGGAGTGAATACTTCATTTTCCGGTGCTGATGTTACTTTGGATCGCGCTGACATGGCTTGGCATGCCGATGTGATTGGTAGGGTGGTGTCTGGAATGAATGGTGTTTGGTTATTCAGTTTTTGTAGAATACGTAAAAATTTGATTGGATTTGTTTTCCAATTTTTAAAGTTTTAAACTTAAGAGATTCTCCTTCTCAACAATTTTTTGTGATTTGTTGAACTAAAAAAATCAACTTCTTTAAATTGAATTTTTAACAAAACATTTCTTCTGAAAGTCTTATAATTGATTAAATTAAAAAGTTTTCATTAAAAAAAGAAGGATTTTTTTGTGAAAAATGCAAAGAGGTATTAAGAATTTTTCATTTTTTAAACTATGTATTTTTTTAAAATATTATATTTACACTTAACTGTAAAATAACAAATACATTTTTTTGAAAGAAAACCCTTCATTTAAAGTCTTTTATTCTACAATTCTTCCATCGCATATCTCTTAAACAATTTCATTTTATTGTTTTTAAATATTACATTACATTTACATTTAATTGCAAAATAACAAATTTAAAAAAAAACCTTCATTTAATTTGAAAAGTTAAAAATTAATATTTTTAAAAATATAATATTTAACCAATAAAAATACTCAAAAATAAATATAAATTTTCTAAAATTGAAAAACATTTTTAAATTAATATTTATGATAATCAAAATTTTTAAAAACAAAATATATTTAAAACAAATAAAAGATAACTACTTAATTTCAATATTATTGGAAATTAAAATATGGATATAATTGATTGTACTATTTTTAAAAATTTGTTTTTTTTTTTAAATTTATATGGATTATCAAAATGTTAAAAAATATAAACTTAGAGTATTACAAAAACTTTAGAATAAAATCATTAATTCAATAAATGTAAAAAAAATAGTTTAATGTTTGTTGTTTTTAAAAATTTTGTTGAAAATAAAAATTGCTCAAAATGTTCATAAATATGAAATCAAATCAGAAACTTGTCAATGTTATGTTTAATTTTATCATATTAAAGTTTAAAAATTTCAAAATGTTAAAAAAAAATATATGAAGTTCGAAAAGTTAGAAACAGACTTTGTTTTCTGTTTGTTTACACAGGTTTTGTTTTCTTTTTGTTTATACAGGGTGTTTAAGACCACCCGTGAATATAGGGTTACCCTACAAAATTTCCCAGAAATGGGTGACTATACCACTTTATCGAAAAAATAAAATGGAAAGTGGTACTTTTTATGAATATTTTAAAATCTATGCTCAAAATTAAAGCTTTTTATATTAAATACTTATTTCCGTTAGGGTTTTTTAGCTTAAAATTCTAAATTAAGTTTGGGTTTCGAAAATGTTGTGAGCATTTCGTTTTAATAACTGAAAGTAACCATAAATTTCATGAAAACTTAAATCTGACTTTCTAAAACTTGGTCACCAAAAATTTAGTCACAACTACTCAGTTACTAACTAACTCCGAACACCGTACCTCCAGATGGACCTAATACAAATCAACATGCACACAGTAGGACTGCAACCGCTAACCTGGTAAATCTGCTCACTAGGAGTAATATGACTGCACCCAAGCAGCATTTGGAATACCATTCCTTCTAGAATACCGTTGCTAGAATACCTTTTGAATACTTAGAAGAATAATTAGAAGAAGCTAAGATTTTTCGGAATTAAATACTTCTTAAAAACCTATTGAATCTTGAAACCCTATTTAAAATCTGCTTTTAAAATACTATCCAAGGATTCTACTTTAAGAAGAAGAGGCGTCGTGAAATACGAATACCTCTTCAAGTATGTTTGAAGAAAGCTTGTAGAGGTATAATGCACCGATAAAAGTAATAGAACCATTGAATACCCTCTGATTGGGTAGAATATGAAGGTGTCTTGTTGACTAGTTAAGATCAATAGAAACTATAAATGTAAATGTTAGGAAACTACATAGACCACCAGGTCAAGAGGAACTTTTCGAAATTTCAAACTATGGTAATTTTTGTGTCTCTTTTTAAAGGGAAAATAGTTAATATGTTTTCTCTAAAAATTATAATTATTTTAATTAGAGCTATACAATGGGTTTACTTCAAATAAAAAACGTGTTATTTAAATCATTTTATATTCCATTCATTCATGTTTGTATTTGCTTTTAACTTAAATTTACAGTTTGTACAAATAAAAGTTCTAGTAGCCTTCTAAGTAAGTATATATGAACAAATATCTTATTAAATAGCATTCTTTATTACAAAGAAAAACGAGATTTGTACTCTACATTTTTTAATGTACAGCAATAGTAGGAAATATTTTGAATGTAAAATTAATTCACACATTTCATTTGGTGAATATTCTACACTCGGAATAAGTGTCCTATACATGTTAATGATCCGAAATACATATTATTTTGTGTGTGTCAGATATCTTATTTGTGCAGTACATATTCTGTTCATGCTGCACGCATTTTATTGATGAAAATTGACATATTTTAATTGCAGTCTTTTTTACTTGAAGCTTTTAGCTGGGGGGATATAACATCGATCTTATTAGAAAGAACACACACAAAATAAAATGACTGTAAAAATTCAAAGAAAAAATATTTGAGAATATTTTTTTGCCGAATAAACTTTGAAAAAGCGAACTTTGGAAATATCTATTCTCAAAATGAGTCAGGAAACAGTAATTCATTTTAAAAGAATTAAGGCTTTTAAATATTTTATTAAAATTTAAAAGGATCTTTTGAAATATAAGGTAATATTTCCAAGTAGAGTCCACTGAATCTCTCTATTTCAAG
>JXPG01021703.1:1098-12169 GCA_001015175.1 Megaselia abdita
CACCTTGAGTCAGCTTTGGCTCGTTGTGTGATTTAGTTTTTTTTTTTTTCAGGGCATTAAATTAGTAAGTAAATAAATTATATTATAGATAAAATTTCTACTTTAATGGTTAAATAGTTATATTGTTAAGAAAATAAAAAAAGCTCCCAAATCTATATAGGTAAATCATCAGGAAGTAAAGCAATAAGTAAATAAGTAAGTAAATAAACAATAAATTACATATTTATTTACAATAAAACAATATATAGATGTTCTTAAAAAAATTCTTGCTAGTTAGTTGAACGTCATTACTGAATTGTAAGTTTTAGATCTAGTATTTCTCCCACATTTGTAAGTATTTTACCCACATAATTTGAAATGTAGGAGTTTCTCCCACATAGAATATTCTGTTATTACGAAGAATGCGTGCGTTTCCTCTTTTTGTGGGTAAAAGTAACAAGTAAGGATTTTCCCAGAATTGTAAGTATTTTACTTATTTATGTAGAAATTTACAGAATTACACTATTTTGTAGAATTAGAAAAGAACATTAATTCCGAAAAATTTTAGAATTTTAGGCATTTTGTCCTAATTTTTGTTTGAGGGTTTTGTGTTTCCTCTTTAGAATACGTTGACTAAACATACCTATTTTGAATCGGTCTATAAAACATCTGAAAAAGTTCTTACAGCAATCTTTTAAAAGGCTGAAAAGATGAAAATGTTTGGAAAAATCCTCTTGAAAATGCTTGATAATAATTTAGAAGATGTCTTTGAAAGTTACAAGATGATTTCTTTCTCTCCTAATATATTTGTTGGTCTGGTTTTGGTTTGGATGCATTAAAGTGTTGTTTTATTTTCGGTACAATTATTAAGCTATAGTAGCATCAAAAACAATCTAGAAATACAGCACATCTATAAATCTGTATCTACTAAAAATAACCCCACAAAATACGTGTTTTCGATCACGTATACAGAACAGATGAATCAATCACCTGGATACAAAAAGATGAACGGAATGAGGAAGCCATGAACCCAGAAACACTTAGAATTAGTACCAAAGATCGCAACCTAATCCAAATATCCAACCACCCTATAAGAATCGCCAAAAAAAAGACTAACCCATAAAACCAGCTCCCCAAAGGAATATATAAAAGACGAGATAATAAATTTAATCTCGCATGCATCTCACCGAAGTCAAACGTATCGAATCACATCGTTAACGACATTTTAACACAACAACACAATATTTATTTTAATCCTTCCATAAATTTAACCTCATTATACTCCATTCATCGCTAAATTTTGTATAGCAGTTATGTGCGCCTTTGGTAGTTACCGCATCGCGATCACAACTGCCGAATTCGTTCTTACTCATCCACTCTGTCTGTCGCTTGTGGGAAGATACTGTTCTGTTCTGTTCCGTTCCGTGAAATGGATGTCAGAAAGAAAAGGAGTGTGTGTTTACGTTTAGTTTGGTTGGTTGGTAAATAGAACCCAAATTTACTTATCAATACGAGTAACTCGTAATTCTATGAGTAACATACAAGTGTATGTCAGAGTCGAGCGAGCGAGGTAAAGACGTCATGTTCAGTTTCAGTTGATGTCAGCCAATATGGGAACAAGAATCGAGTCTATTGTTTGTTTCTGATGAGCAAGAAATTGCTATAGAAATTGAAATTAAAAGTCATTCAAGAAATGGAAATATTTGTTCAACAACGACTGATAAGAAGGCGATGGTGATGGTGATGATGGTGGTATGTCTATGGGAATTTAGTGACTATACGACTGACTGACTGGTATGGTTGGGGAACCAACTTTCCATACCCTGCAGCAAGCAATGTCATTGTCAGGCGGTTTCTCTTTCAAAGTAAACATTGTAAGTATATTTGTTCTGTACTTATATATGAATCTTTATTGAGCGTGGGAGGCAATCTTAGGCCTAGAGGCTTTTCTTTTTATATTTAATTTAATTGACACATAACTCTTTTTTGTTCACTTTTTTATCAACTGTTTTGTTTGTCTGTCTGACTTAATGTCTGTCTTTTGATTGGATTTTTAGACCACCATGATTTCTAGGACATTTATTTTATTCTATTGAATTTGAGATTTAGGGTTTTTGGTTTGAAATTGTTGCTTGTAAAGGCGTAAGTGTTGTTTAATTTGGGCATGAGATTTAAGAAAAGAAAAAGACTCAAAAGAAATAGTCTTGAAAACTCTGAACTTAGTGTGTAACATTTTTCCGGTAGTCAAAAGTATGGAGTTGAAGTCTATAATCTGTAGTCTGTATTCTGAAGTCTATATATTCTGTAGTCCGTATTTTGTAGTCTATGTATTCTGAAGTATATAGTCTATAATCTATAGTCGGTATTCTTTAGCCTGTATTCTGTTGTCTGTATTCTGTAGTCAGTATTCTGAAGAATGTAGTCTGAAGTTGAAGTGTGAAGTTTGTAGTCTAAAGTTGTAGTCTGAAGTCTGTACTCTGTAGTCTGAAGTTGAAGTCTATATTATGTAGTCTATAGTCTATAATCCGTAGTCTTAATTCTGTAGTCTGTATTCTGAAGCATGTAGTATATAATCTGTAGTCTGTAGTCGGTTTTCTGAAGTATGTATTCTGAATTCTGTTGTATGTCTTCTGTATTCCGAAGCATGTAGTCTATAATCCGTAGCCTGTATTATGTAGTAATTATTCTGTAGTCCGTATTCTGCAGTCTCTTAATTTTTTTAAAATATGAACTATTTATAAATTATTGCTTTTGAAGAACTTTCAAAATTTCAAACTAAAACATTATCTCCCTTTTCAACTTTAAAAATTCCAAACTAAAACTTTATCTCTTTTTTCAAAACTTCTTAAAAAATTAAAAAAAAAATGTTTAGTTTAAAACTTAAAGAATATAATAATTTACTTTTTTTTAAACAAAAATTATCATCAAAATTCAACAAAAAACTAAATTCACAAATATTTATGTCCAATAATAATTTTTAAATTCCTACTTGGAAATGTTTCTAGATATTTAAAAACCCAAAATTGTTTCCAAATTTTTTTTTTTTTTGAATTGCAACTATTTTTAATTTTTGTTTTTTTTAGTAATTTTTAAAATTACAAATTAAAATTATACTTTTATACAAATATTTTTAAAAAACTTAAAGAATTCAATTTTTTTTTTGTAAATAAACAAACATTTTACCAAAAAGTAGTTAAACCTTATTTTCAATATTGATTTTCAAATTCCAATTTCAAAATGCTATGGCAAATTTTCTAGATACTTTTAAACCAAAACATTTTTCATTATTATATTACAAAAAAAAAAAAAAAATATTAAATATTATTATCCTTATAACTAAAAAATTTTGTTTTGAAAACTTCTAAAGAACAACTTTTGTTACAAACTTAAAGAATTCTCTTTCTTTTTTTTTAATGTATCACCAAAATATAACCAAAAACTAATTTAAAAAACATATTTTAAAAATGTATTATATTTTAAATGATATCAACAAAATTTATTGTTCAGATTTTTTTGTTATATGTTTTAAAACCAACACATTTAAAAAAATATAATTAAATAAAAACTCTTCAATATTATTTTTTTTTTTTTAATTAAACTATAATTTTTTTAAATACAAAAAAAAAAACGTTATCATTTTTAAGAACTTCTAGAAAGCATTATAAATACTTTGTTTACGATTTTATATTTTTTTAAATTAAAAAAACTTTAAGAATTTAGAAATATTTTTTTGTTGTTTACAAAAATTATCAAAAACTAGGTTTTAAAAAATATTTTTAAATTGCAACTATTTTGAATTTTTGTTTTTTTTTTTAGTAATTTTCAAAATTGCAAATTAAAATTATTATTTTTTTAAAAACTTTTAGAAAAATATTTTTAAAAAACTTAAAGTATTTTTTTTTTAAATAAGCAAAAATATTACTAAAACGTAGTTAAAAAAACCTTGTTTTCAATATTGATTTTCAAATTCCAATTTCAAAATGCTATTGTAAATTTTCTAGATACTTTAAAACCAAAACATTTTTTATTATTATTTCCAAAAAAACTCTTCAACATTATTATCCTTAAATCTAAAAAATCCTTTTTTCAAAACTTCTAAGCAAAGATTTATTTTTACAAAATTTAAGAAACTTAAAGAATTCACTTTTTTTTAAATACAAATTATCACCAAAAACTAATTTAAAAAACATATTTTAAAAATGTATTATATTTTATATTTTATATATTGTTAAAACAACACATTTAAAAAAATATAATTTAATAAAAACTCTCCAATACTATTGTTTTTAAATTAAACTATATTTTTTTTAAATACAAAAAAAACATTATCATTTTTAAGATATAATTTATAATTTTTGAAATTAAAAAAACTTTTTTGTTGTTTACAAAAATTATCAAAAACTAGGTTTTAAAAAATATTAGAAATATTATTAAAAGAATCAGAAATATTTTTTTGTTGTTTACAAAAATTATCAAAAACTAGGTTTTAAAAAATATTTTTAAAATCTTACGACCAATAATGATGTTTAAATTCTAATTTGAAATATGTTAGGCGAAAGATAAATACAAATACTAACACATTTAAAAAGAGACTCTTCAATATTTATATCTTTTTATTTTATCAAATTTTAAGAGGATGTTTTCTAAGAATTTTCAAAATTATCCTTTCTTTTAAAAGTTCTAAAAATAGAAAAAATTAATGTTTGTTCAATTTTTCAATTGTGATAAGCTTAAATTTAAAAAAAACTTAAATAATTAATTAATTTCTTCATTTTATAATTTCTTAACTCAACAAAACGAACAAACTTTTACGTTCAATAAAATTACGTTATTTTAAATTCCAATTTGGAAATGTTTCAATATATTTCAAAATCAATTTTTTGTTTTCAAAATTATAATTTTTAAAAACCCCTCAATTATAAATTTTTATTTTTAAATTGTATTTTTTTTTTCTAATCAAGCATAAAAGATTTAGGTCGTATCCACTTGGCTTTTAGCCAATATTTGTGGTTAATTTAAAAATTTATTGAATTCTAAATGTTTAAAAATTAATAATTTTCCTATCCATAAAAACAATATTTTATATTTTTTAAATTGTATATTTATTAAAAACCATATTTTTAATTCCAATATTCTAGGAATTAAAGAGTTATCTTTAGTTTTTTATTTATATTTTCAAACATTTTTATAAATATTAAAATAAATCAAGCTTAAAATATTTTTAAATTTTTTAAATTTAAAATATATTTATTTTTGAGCATTTTTTTTTTTTGTATTCTTTTTTTTATATTTATTTTTAATTTTGATTACCTTTTTTCTTTAATTTTTAATTTTCAAATGTGTAATAAAATAAAAAGAAAATAGTTTTAAAAATATTATTCAGAAATTTTGTTGACATTGCTAAAAAATTGTTGGAAAGTTATGTATAGTGATGAAACAACAATATTAAAAATTTAGAAAAATGTAAAGAACAAAATATTTCAAAGTTTTATTGATCAAACCGTTTAAAGTTTAATTTTAATAGTTTTTAAAAACTTCAATTTATATTCTGTTTTCTGAAGTATGTATTATGTATTCTGTACTCCTTACAATATTAAATTCACAAGACAACGAATCTAATAATTACACAACTATTCCACCATTAACTTCCTCTATTCCCCCCATTCGCGCTTTAAATTCTCTTCAAAAAGCTGAAAAAGATCCTTATGGTGGACGAAATCCTCCCAAGGGACAAAAAAGTCTTCTTCTTTCCTGTTATTTTTTTCTTGACTTAATTGAGTGGAAAGAAGACACACTCTTTTCGGTTTCTGATTATCATTGTCTTCCTTCTTCTTCCTTCTGTTTTCCCTTAATTTTCTTTTGTTTGTTTTTCCGAAATGTCCTTTTTAGGATGTTTTTCCTTCATCTGGGACCTAATTTTCTTAAGAAAAATGTATAGCGGGTGAGTAATTAAGCCCGTCGCTTTTCATTTTGCTAACTGAGTGTAAAATTTATAAAACGCCATTAATCATTTAAATATATACCTTTTTAAAGTTCTATTATTTTCTTAAAGAGTCAAATAAAATAAAATTATATATTTTCTGTTTTCTGTTTTCTCAGTTTCAGTCACATTTCAATCCGTTAACCACAATTTTACACAAGACTAGACATCACAATTTTATTGTCACTGGTCAGTTAACATCTTGTTGAAAGCCTTCAAACTTATGGTCGACCAAACCATGCAACACAATCCAAAAGAAGAACATTCTTTCGCTCGCATCAGAACAACTGACTAAATTTCGTATGCAATCCATATAATTCAAATAAAATTGAAAACTAAACTATTTACTTCTTGTCTGTCTCTCCGGATCGTATCGTGTAGTCGTCGTCTTTCCACCCCAAATCCAATCCAATTTAGCATTGAAAAATTATTGTCACGTAGAACAGTAAAAATTCTTTGTTATATGGATTTGTAGTCAAGGGAATATTAAAAAAAACTCTGAACTGAACTGAACCGAACCATCCAACCGAGCTGAGCTGTGATCCAAAGTCCATGAAAAATTCATTCATTTTCGAGGGAATCCAATAAAAAATTTGTCAGGAAATCCACATTTAGGTATTTTCAGTTTTACCTTTGTATTAGAGATGGTTCTACTTTTCTGTTTTATACGTGGAAATTTGTTTTCTTTTGAGGAAATTTTCAGCAACATTTTTCTTCTTGTATCTATTTTTATTTTTTGTACCAAAGATTTTTGTTGGAAATTTCAACTTTCGAATTTTATATAGTATTTCTTGCTATCTTTATTTATTATATAATTACTCAAATAACAAATATAGAAATACGACTATATTTAGAATTAATGTGACTAGTGATTCGCGAGCTAAAAAAAAAGTGTGAAAGCGACTGGATTAGAACTCAGGTAATTAGTATAGTTAAGAGAATTCACTAAGACAATATAAATATACAATAATATTTATTCATGTTCTAGTGAACCTTCGTATTTAACTACTTGTAATTCTTTGTAAAAATTACTATTTGTATTATAAGTTCAAAAGCTATACAAAATCTTTGTCACAAACGCTATTTTAACCGCTTCAGTAAATTTTTTGCCATAACACAATTTATGAATTATTTGATACTAGTAGTGAATCCACTTACTTAGTAAAATTCACTATTTTATTATAAAGAAAAATTGTACTAGTAGTAAAATATTTAGTAGTAGAAAATATAGGAATAATTGTTAATAATATTCCTATATTTTCAAATCCTGCTATATATTTTGTTTCCTGATATTCTGAAAGCTTAGAATATACAACAACAAATTAGAACGACTCAACATTACGGAAACCAGGAGGAACAACTGATCGCGAAAAGAGTCTCTCACTCCTTTTTTTTTTATTTTCTTCTTTATTCTTAATAAATTTTCGATATTTATTATTGAATTTTATTAAAACATCAGAAATTAGTTTTTTAATAAAACTTTTCATTTAGAAAGTTAAATTAAGAAGTTTTCATAAAAAAAATATTTTTTATAAGAACATATTTTTTGTGAAAAATGTAAAGAGGATATTTTTTGTTCCGAAAAATCATCATCTTAAAATTAACTAATAAAACTTTTCTTGTAGAAAATCTTTTAATTGATTAAACTAAGAAATTTTCATAAAAAAAGAACATATTTTTTCACCTGTTTTTTGTAAAAAATGAGATTTAGTGATTTTTTGGCCCGAAAAATCATATTCTTAAAATGTTCTTCTAAAAAGTATTTTAATTGATTAAATTTAGCAAAGAAATTTTCATAAAAAAGAAAAAAAAATTTCACATATTTTTTGTGAACAATTGTGATTTTGGCCCGAAAAATCAACTTTTTGAAAATGACTTTTTAATAAAACTTTTCTTTTAGAAAGTCTTAAATTAAAATTTAAATTTTCATAAAAAATACATATTTTGTTCACATATTTTTTGTGAAAAATGCAAAGGGGTACTCCTTAGATATTTTTCCCCCCGAAAATTCAACTTCTTAAAATTGAATTTTTAATGAAACATTTCTTCTAGAAATTATTTTGATTGATTAAATTAAGAAATTTTAATAAAACATATTTTTTTCAAATATCTTTAGTAAAAATTGCAAAATCCCCTTATTAATTTTTTTCACTAAAAATCAAATTATTAAAATTGACTTTTTAATAAAACTTTTCATCTAGAAAGTATTTTGATTGATTAAATTAAGAAGTTTAAATTGAGAAGGACACATTTTTTCAAATATTTTTTTGTAAAAAAATCAAAAAGGTACCACTTAGTGATTTTTTGGTCCGAAAAATTAACAAACATAAAAACCAATAAAATAAAACTAACCAAAAAAAGAAATTATTAAAAGGAAATTATTGTCAAATAAAACAATTTTTTCCAATAAAATAGTCTTCAAGCAACAAAAATTATAAACTGAAAAAAAGATAATAAACATATAATTAAAAACGAAAATATGTAATAATTCTATTTTATTTCTATTTAAATTAAAAAAAAAAGAAGTTTAAAAAACTAACAAACATTGAACAAAAAAACAAACATTAAAAACTATACAAAGAAGAGATTAAAATACTCTCAAAAATAATACAAATATTGTGATTCAATAATATTTTTAGAATAATTTATTAACAATCAAAACGAAACAAAAATAATAACCTTTAAAAAAAATGCTGAGTTAAAAACTGAAAATAAAAATTACAAACAAAAATTATCTAAAAAAAAAAAATAAAAAAAAAAAAAACAAGAGATACATATAAAAGTTAAATACTTAAAAAAAATTATGGTAAAATATTTTTTTAACAATAATAACAAAATAAAAAGATTATTCAAGATACAATATGGAAATACAAAAGTATCATCCAATAAAAAATAGAAAATAATTAATTAATTAATTACATTAAAAATAACTTCTTTTTTTTTTAGGACTAAATCACTTTATGTTAAGTTTTAAGAGGGTTTAGTAATTTTACATAGATTCATCATCTATTTATTAATTCCTGTAAGGGAATATATATACATATAATGGTCCCACGATCCTTGCAGGGAAATCAGATCTTATCGGTAATTCGTCTCCAGGTCTCTCGGTCTTGTGTTATGGCTGTCAAAACGGCATCACTCAATCATCATCATCAGAAGGAGAATCATGCTTTCTAACCGAACATGGTTTAGCTAAGCAGAGTATTAAGATCGCCGGAAAAGTACTAAACTAATACAAATCTACATCGATTATCCGATTGTGACCGAATTTGTCACAAATTTTGGACAGGTCGTAGCCTACTTTTCGTAACGTTACGTGAAGGTTTACGTTACGTTTTGAGCATAAAATTAAGGTTGAGATTGAGGTTGAGGCTTCATTGAAAATCCTTAAGATCCGCGAAACAAAAATACTCTTTATATAAAAGAAAGCACAATAAAAGCTAAATACAAAAAGTACAGAAACAGCAAAGTAAAAAATTCCTTCGTCACCACAATAAATACCCTCAAGAATTAACAAATCAAAAAGAAATAAATCAAAATAACAACAAAATTTAAAATAATTAAGAAAAAAAAATCAATCAAAACAAGCCAAGAAACAGCAAACTCAAAAATGTTAATTCCTTCATCAACACAATAAAAACCCTTAAGAACTAAAAAAAAAAACAAAAGTATATTAAAAAAAAAAAACAAAAGATGCCATTCAAAAATAGATAAAACATAAATTTTAGCTAAATAATAAATGCAATATATTAAAATTATAATAAAACATAACAAAAAAATGAAAACATAAAAATAATCAAAAATAAGTAAAAAGAAAGATCTTTCAACTTTGGTCAAACAAATAATGCCTACAATAAAATTAAAAAAAAAATAATATTAATAAACGTAGAAAAATAGATATCATCGAAGATTAGGCAAATTTAATAATAAAATTAAATAACACTTCTTCAAAATTTAAAAACTAAAATAAAAATTTAATAAACTACAGTCAATTAATAAATACTTTACATAAAATTAAAATTGGAAAAAAAAATTAAAACAACACAAACATGATTCCATAAAACCGTTCTTGAAAAATCAAAAATTTCTGCAGCTTCGGATGAAGCAATAAATATTATCAAAAATAAAAAAAAAAGGAATTTACAAAAAGCTTAAAAAACTATAAAAATAAATATATAATTATATGAAGAACCTCCACTGCCTATAAAAATGAAGCGGTGCCTTAGAACTAGGCTTTTTTTAAAAATTTAAAAAAAAAATATGATATATATTAGGAACCATAAGAAACATAATATGAATCATAATTACACGACCCTACATGATTCGAGATGACGAAGTTTTGCAAGACAGGTCTAATTATATTTTTTATTTTTATTTTGACAACAAATTTTTTTTTTTAAATTTATTAGGTATAAATATTTTTTGTTTTCTTAATTTTAAAATATAAGTATAATTGATTTTTTGTTTTTTTTTTTAATGTTATATGGACTTTTTTATTTAAGATATTTTTTTTTGTGATACTATTTAAACTTTATTTTTTTTTTAAGATTTCTTTTTCCATTATATTTCTTTTAAATTATTTTTTTTCATATTTTTCAAATATTTATTTATATTTGTTTTATTGGCTTAAGATTTAATGAAATTTATATGTTACATATTTTTCCATTTGTTGGTTTTTGAAGTTCTAATAGCTTAGAGAATTTTCTTATTTTTATTGTTATAGATACTTCCAATCAAAGACTAGATAGGAAAATTTAAAATTCCCCGTAAAACACCACAAAAAGTCAATTTTCTGAATAGAGCAAAGCCTACTATGATCAAAAACGTTAAATTTGTTTTTTATCCTGAACACTTTTTGAAAGATTTCACTCACACATTGTTATGTAGGAGGAGCTTTTATTTTAAGTGTTGCCCTTCAAAGTAATTTTAAATTCTTTCAAGACAATAAAAAAACATTGCAAAATGATTTCTTTTAAAGTTGTGATTTTTTTCCCGGTCAACACTAAAGAGAGTTTTATTAATCTCTCGTTAAATTTTATCGAAATAAGTTAAAAGTTAGTTTAAAAGTTAGATCAAGATATAATAAATTTAAGAATATATTTTTTTTTTTTT
>JXPG01021705.1:294-16224 GCA_001015175.1 Megaselia abdita
TTTTTTTTTACATTAAGCATTTATTAATTTTATGGATTTTTGATATGCACAACTTTAAACATTTAAATTAAACATATCAGTAAGAATCATCAAAACTTTTATATATCAACGTAAATGTTTAATTATATAAGTGAACTTAAAGTTTAGATTTATTTTTTGTTTTTTAGTCGGAAATCTATAAAAGTTTTTTAGTAACACAGAGTTTTTTTAATGAGAGTTTTTTAATTTTCTGTGGGGGTTGTCCGTTAAGTATCTGTTTATACTCACTGAATTCACACTCGGGTTTTCCGACTGTTGGAACACAAGTTTTCATGAATCTAGACATAATCTCAATTTAAGAGATCTCCAGTCAAGTTTTTAATTTTTCCAAAAGAATGCCAATAAACCTAAATCCAGTTCTGGTAAATTTGTGGTTGGTTTGAAAAGCTCGAATTTCGAATTCAACTTTCTTATGAGCTTAGAGTAAGAGATCTTAATTTCATCAGAAATAATCAAAGCTTTTATACATCGTATAATCTGCCACTCAAAGGGAAATGTCAATTATTCACATTTTTGTGTTGATTGGCAGGAACAAAAGAGTTTTAAAATAAAATTTGTTTGGCTGGAGGAAATTCAATTCAGGAATTTTTCATGATTTTTGAATAATTTAGGAAATACAGGAACAGCTGCTCCTCCTGTACTTCATTTTTAAAGCTGCTGTTTCCATATTTTTTTGTTTAATGCTATAAAAATTCTTTATTTTGGAAAGCAAAATTCATAAGCTTCCGCAACAGAAAAGTTAAGAAAGTGCATGGTTCCAAATAACAATTTAAAATAGAATTTATTAAAGTGACCGGATAAAACAACCAAATAATGCAACTGTCTTTTAAAATTGACCATTTTTTCATTCATCACAAATAAGAAAATTATACATACCTTTTCGGAAGGCTTCATCTCCAAGATAATTATGTAACATGCGAATTATGCTAGCTCCTTTGTTATAACTTATTTCATCGAAAATTTCATCAATTTCGGTTGGATGTCCGACCTCTACTTCAATAGGATGAGAGTTTTGTAAGGCATCCAACTCCAAAGCTTTTGTATACATGTCGGTTACGAATTGTGTCCAAATATCGTATTCGGGAAACAAGTGGTTCACACACAGAAATTCAACAAAACTAGCGTAACCTTCGTTTAACCATAAATGAGTCCACCATTCCATAGTAACAAGGTTTCCAAACCACTGATGAGCAATTTCGTGGCCTACAGTTAGTGCAATAGATTGTTTTCTTATTAAAGAAGTGTTATCAGGATCGACTAGAACAAAAGTTTCACGATATGTAATTAAACCCCAATTTTCCATAGCCCCAGCTGAAAAGTCGGCTATAGCAATCAAATCCATTTTAGGTAATGGATACGCTATTTTAAAGTAGTCATTATAGTAAGGCAAAACTTTGGTTGCAACTTTAAGAGCAAAAAGCCCTTGCTCCTTTTTACCTAGTGGTGTATAGACTCTCACAGTAACACCGTCGCTGGACTTGTCTTCAACAAAATCGAATTCACCAACAACGACAGCTACTAAATAAGTAGACATAATCGGCGTTTTCTCAAAGGACAATTTTTGAAGATCATCATCTAATAGTTCATTGGTTTTTACGGGCATATTAGAAAGTGCTACTCTATTTTGAGGAACTACTATGCTGATGTCGAAAGTGGCTTTAATTGCCGGCTCATCCCAACATGGAAAGCATCGACGAGCATCAGTAGCTTCAAATTGAGTAACGGCGGCATGTCTTTCTTCGCCATTGGTTGTAAAATATTTACTTCTATAAAATCCTTTCATTTTATCATTCAGAATACCATTAAAATGCATATTCAATGTTGCTTTTTGAGGGACCACTTCTTCAAATTCTAAAGTAACGGTCTCGTTTTCAGTTGAATATTTTATGCTTTTTGTATTTAACGTTGAGTTATCATCTTTTACGAGATTTGCTTTCACTATGTTGATTTCCAAAGCATTCAGTGTTATCTCTGTCAAAGTTTTATTAACCTAATAAAAAGAAAAGTTACGTATTTTTCAGTAAGCGATTTTATTAGCTGATTATTATGACTGAATTTAATATATATGAATCTATTGAATTTAATAAGAGAAAAACAATAACAAAAGCCTACTTTACATCAAATGGAAATGGATCAAATTTGATTTCACACATACTTTTGTTCCTTAAACTTTTGAAAAGGGAATATATGTGATTGAAACATAAAACTTAAATAAAATTTCAGAAATTTAGAGTTTTTAATAACATTTTGAATAACGAAAGCTTTCCTATCTATTATTCCGTTTAAAATCACGATATTTACATAATATAGAAATAGGTTTGTTACATGGAAAACGGTACTGAAACAATCCTAATGCATAAAAATATAGATAGTAAAAAATGAGGTCCGATCGAACATGTTGGGTCGGATGTAAGGATTTACGTAAGGTTTATTGTGAATTGATGCAAGGTTGTATGGGATAGAAACCTTAGTTTCAAGGTTTTGAAGGAGATTTTCTAATTTGCAGATTATTAATAGATATATATAATATTTTATGATTAAAGATCTTAGAGTGAAAGAGAAAAAATGTTAGATATGAACCCACCAATTTTACGTTACTAAACTGTTATGGTAAAGACCAAATACATTTTTGGGTTTATACACCGCTCTCATATTTGTTTATAAAAAAGTTATATTGAAACTAAACTTTACAATAACCTTAAAACGAAACAAAAAAAACTGCAATCTTCAGTGGTATCAAAGATTTTGCCACGAAAACTAGATAAGGTTTGATAACAAAGTTCAATTGTAGGGACCACATATAGATAATTAAAGTGATCTAGCAATGACAAAGTCATGATTTTAATTATCCTTTTTGTGGGTTTTATTTAATGTCATTCCAAATTGGATGATTTGCAAAAGTGTAATAATTTGTTATTTACCTCTATTTTAATGGAAATTTTACCAGTAAAGGCAAATTTTTCCATATCAGGCTTCAATTCTATATCATAATTAGTTGGTTTCACATTTGTTGGTAGTCTCTGAAATTCAATCATTTTTGTTTAGTTTATTTTTGTTTTAAAAACTACCTATATTGTCATGTCATCTTTATTAAGTTAGCGTATGTGTTACCAGGTTTAGCCGATTAATTTTAATAATAAGATCACCGACTATGGTATTAAAAAAACATCAGAAGTCAGAACAGTAGCCTCATCAAATCAGACACTTAAGCCGGTCGATTTTTAACTACACGCAGCAGAAATTTGGTTTGTTTCAGCTGCTCTCGGTGCGACTCAGAAAAACTTTGCTCAATATTTCGGTGCTACGCAAACAAATGCTTAATTGGTCGACTTGCCTACAAAATATTTGGTCTCGAAATTTGAATCGAAATCGATCGACTCGTCCTCAAGGAGCAAGAAATCATTGACACACTGGCGCCGGGACGCCGCTTACGTGCCTGCTGCTGCTTCAAACCAAAATATTGACAGGCGGCGAATTTGTGTCTTATATTTTTAAGCGAAATTTTATTCGGCTTAAAATATTAAAAAACTAGAAAAAAAAAACGTCAATTGCAGACAATTAGTTAAATTCTATGAAAATTCTGGATTTAAATCAGTTTTAGGCTGCATTTCGCAAACCTTAATCCAGCCGGTTAAACAATATAAACTGGCGGTTGCAGTGGCTTGAGTGAAAAAAACTACCAAAGCTAAATTCGCCTGCCTCTATAGAGAAATAGATTTTAGAGGGAACTGGACAGAAAGCTTTTTAGAGCTCACTGACTGGACTAACGAATTTTTGATTTAGATTCTCACTTTGAAATTGTCTGTCTTCTAATTAAAAGTAATCGCCAAACATCAAGATTGAAAACCCTCGTGTTAGTTTTGCTGATTTATATGAAATATTCTTATATTTTCAATTTCGTGTTAATCTTAAGTTTAATCATGTGAAGTGTGACCAGTTTGAATGAATAGCGCGTGGTATCTTGGGTCCACCAAGAGCCACGTAGTGCTCGCCTTTTGGATAAAATTTAAACTAACTCACAGTTATCATGTATAGAGGTTTCAGTACTCAGTCCTACCATCCTTCCATTCGCTCCTGTACTACATATGTATTCAAATTGTTCTAAAAAGACATATAGTGAGCCCACTGACCTACAATGAATTCTGAATATTGGAAATTATTTATTTTTCATCCTTTTTAATTGGATTTTTTTAGTGGCGTGAAGAAATTATTAAAGTTAACACTAACGATATTATTGGATATAGTTTTCACCGGTTTTCCCTTTTACTCTTCAGTGAGAGAATAGTTTCACCTCACCTGCCAGAGATGGTCAGTAATGGTAACTTTAATGCTAAGTTCCCGAATATGATTTTTTATTTAGAAGTACCAGTCGACTTATCACTCAAATTAAAAGAACAAAATTGGCCTGATGATAGTTTAAAATTTATTTACAGCATCCAACTATAGAATCAATTGAAAATCTTGACGTCAACTAAGTTTTGTGTTGTTATATTGTTAATTTGTATTCTATTATATAAAAGTTGATCGCCAAAAAGAAGTTTTAACAAAATTTGAGAACTTTAATATCCGTTCTACGGTAAATATTTTATGCGAGTTGGGAATCGTCCTGGTATCACAACCTATCATTTTAAAATAGAATTAAATTTGCACTCGTTTGAGTGAGTTTTTGACTCATCGTAACGAAGGGTTCGGGGTTTTTCGTGATGACGTCGCTGTATGTACTTTCATTTTAATTTGTTTTTATGATTCGAGTCGTAATGAACATGAACACTAATTTGGTATTATACAAAATAATTTTATTCTTGCTTCCCAGTGTCTCCTAATAACCTGCTAATTTCTTTGGAAAACAAAAAATTATAAAATTCTCGGCTGTGGTGCAAAAAACGAATGCCAGGGCTGAGCACCCTGTTTTTGCCAATGACTTACATGTCTGATTATCATATTTATATCTTATAAACTTAGCTTCATCTTATTTTAGGAGGGGTTGTGCGTAAAAGTCAAAAAATCCTCTCAACGCATCGAAGGCTATTCCTTTTACACTACGCCTCAAGCCAATTTAGTTTGAATTTGTCTATTTGTCTCATTATCTAAACAAATTCCCTACAAATAATGGTTTCGTCAATTTTGACTGACAAATAACGTAAAAATTACGTTACATTAATAGACCTTCTTAAGACGTGATAGCGCTGGTCGAACTGGTCACAATTTGGTTACTTCGGTACGACTACCACAAAATTCATAGCGAGAGCTGAATCATCTTGAGGGTTAGTATAAAATTGATGCTTTTCGAATGCCACAGTTGGTTTCGGTTAAAGCTGCATGCGTATAAGAGGGCTAACTTAATAGTCTTTTATTTATCTATGTTTCAGGGTGCTCAGGCGAGGCAACGCTAAAATAAAACACATCGGCGTATAACTTTCTACAAAGTTATAAAAATTGCAATTTTGAAGACGGGGTTATGTTGTACAAATTAAACTAAAAGAAAACTTTGGAAATTAACCAATACTTTCCAATACCTGTCATTAAAAAAATATTGTCTTCTAACTTTTTTATTCGAGCCAAAAAATCTGGAAATTTTCATCGGCGCCGGAGTGAATAAAAGGGGAGGCATCGCCGCGCCGAAATCGCCATGGCTGAGCAGACTGATCTGTTTTAATTTCATCAATTTCTCAAAGCACTAAAATATTTGAACATGCTCGGTATCGGCGACTCATAAAAGAAACCAACCAGCGCATTTAGGCATCGCTTTGAAGTCGCCACGGATGAGCACCTTGTTTGTAACAAATTAACTTTTATACTTTTTAACCTAGCATGTGCCGGCTTACGTGGAAGTTTACTTCAAACGACCACCTGAGTTTTCTTGAATCAAGTTGAGATAGTAATAGCGCGTTAGCCGCCGACAAAATGACGAAAAACAGCGCCATCTTGTGATCGTTCTTAAACGTTTGGCTTGCCGTCAAAACAAGCGCCCTCTTCCAGCCGACGGTGTCATAAATAGCGTTAGACGCTGGAAAGTGGCGCCATCTTCCGGGCGACGGGGTCAAAATCGCCGCAATACAGGGTTCTCTTGTGATCGTCAACGAAAAGTATGGGCTTGCCGTCCGAACGAGCGCCCTCTTCCAGCCGGCGGTGTCAAAATAGCGTTATCCGCCGAAAAGTGGCGCCATCTTCCGGGCGATGTGCCAAAATCGCCGCAATACAGCGCCCTCTTGTGATCGTCAAGGAAAACTATGTGCTTGCCGTCCGAACGAGCGCCCTCTTCCAGCCGACGGTGTAAAAATAGCTTTAGCCGCCGACACTATGACGAAAAACAGCGCCATTTTATCGGTCTACGGCAGAAGTTTTTTATCGGCTTAGTAGACCCTGGACAAAGTTTGACGTCGGGACGGCGAATAACTTTATGTTGCGGGGCTTTCCGCTAGGATTCGGTCGGTTTTTCTTTTTGGCTTAATTTGATAGTAATAATAAAAAAATGAATTGACATCATAAAAAAAAAAAAAAAAAGAAATAAGAAGGAAATATTTCATAAAAAAGTGCATTGTAAACATTTTCTGGATTAATTATAGTATTTAAATAGTGGGATTGATCCATTTGTTTTGTGTTCTAAAGTAAAAAATGTTTTTTATAAATTTCTAAAAACTTTAATTGAAGTGATTATTATATTTAACGCGGTAAATTTACGTGTTAAAGTTTTTTTTTCTCAATTTAATAAGTAAGTAATAGTAACTAGCTAATAAAAAGTGAAAATTAGAAAGTTGTAAAAAATGTTTTTGTTGAGTCTGAAATTTGGTGTTTTTTTGTTCATAAAAATCGCGCGTCCTGATTTGGAATCTTTGGATTATGGGAAAATAAAGTTACCCAGCAATTAAAAACTCTTAAAAATTGTGCTTTGGACAACAGAAAAAAGAAACATTAGAAAATTTGTTTCTCGCAAATATAATCTTAATTATTTTTTGTCTGTATGATTGCAGAAGAAAAATACAATTGGATATAGACATACACTTGAACTAGAAGTGCATTTTTTCTTGAGTTCGCTTGAAAAATCTCTAGTTTCAAGCAATTTGTAGACTAAATTAAGAATTAAAGAAGTCATTGGTATTTATGAAATATACAAAACCAACACCGGTATTATTCATTCCATATACTGTGATAGTTATTATCCAAACATTTTTGAAGAAATCGACAGTCTTTAATAATCCTAAAATACAATTTAAGCCGTGAGAATTCAAAAAATAGATACTCAAAATAATAATATTTTTATTGTAGGGAATTGATTAGTCTTTTAAAAACTTAAATTTAACGGGATCTCTAAAGCGATTGATCACACCATCACCGACCATCACAATTGTATGGAACATTTAGCCAACATTGTTTAGATCAAGTTCTACATTAGTTGAAGGAGCTTTGTGGAGAAATGTTTATCTTCTAATGTTACCTTCAACTTTGCATCGAAAAGCTTAGCTTGGCGGAATTCCAAACCTGACTATCCTAAAAAAATTTTCGAAGCCGATTCCACTTGATTGTTCCAAGCTTTTAACTCTTTAATATTCTGTACAAGATTTTGGAAAAAAGAACAGTATTGGATTTGGAAAAAAAAACCGATTTTGTAACGACTTTGGCGATTTTTTATGATTTAGTTTAGATTTAAGGGATTTGTTAAAATTTTACAATATATTTTGTTTTAAAGATCTTTACAAATTATTATCTTTCAAAATCCATTCATGCAAAAAACATATTACATATTAGTGAAACGATCGCTTTTTAAATTTATTCAACTACTTTTTACAAATAATTATAACCACAGTTATTTAAAATATCTATTTGCTCACAAAAAATAATTCAGTTTAATTTTGTTGATGACAAATTGTATTTAAAAGAAAACAAACAAAAAGCTAATATTAAAATTGGATTACAATTCCAAACAATAAAAAATTACTTTCCATTCATTCGATATGCTTTTTATAACCCAAAATCGTGCAGAGGATTGTTATCTTTACTAAAGAACAAAATTTTGAAAAAACATCGAAAGGATTTTAAATTATGATCAGATAATGTTTATCTTACTTTTTCTGTTTAGAAAACATCGAAAAGTTTCTACCATTCAAAGCTAACTAATCCACTATGTTCAGCTAAAAAAGTAACAACTTAAGTTTTGATTTAAGATTTTGGTGAAGTTTTTTTAAATATTTTCCTTTTATATATCTCTCATTAGATGTGAAAAAAAAAATGTTTTTAAATTATTTTTTTAAACAAATTCTGTTAATTGACTGTTTTTCAAATTCTAAAAAATACGAAGAAGTATATTGTTCAGCTTTATTGTTCTTGTAAAACCATAGTAACTTTCACTATTTTTTGTAGTAAATTTGACTATTCCCATAGTACTATCCAAAAGCAATAGGTTAGGATGCAAGATGGTTTTTTTTTCTTTAATTTTAGACTTTTATTTATTGTAACTTTTAAACCGCTGAAGATAGAATGATTGAAAAAAATCTATTTACTTTATCATTTCATTATATTTCCGCGGTAATTCGCGTTTTCCAAAAAATTACTTTTTCGACTTTGTGACCTTGTCCACGACTTATGTGTTTTTTAGTGACATCGCGTTTTCACAGAAATGAACTCCCATCGATTAAGTATAACATATGTAAACCAAAATTCCGTGGATTTTTTTTGAGAAAAAAAAAAAACACAAAAGGGATAATCTAAAAAATCATCGCGCTTATTTCAGCGACTATTCATTATTTTAATATTGTGATTTAAATTTGATGTTATTTGAAATTTTTAGAACCATAATACAAGAAAAAACACAGCTAAAACGCGTTAAGCAAATATCGTTTGACGTATTCTGACGTATGTACTGAGGATCGAACTCAGAATCATACTAGAAGAGAGTGCTAGCACCTACAAATACCAACTACCTTCTATTCATAATGTGGCTAAATAAATATTTGTTGCTAATCTTGTGGTCAAGTAATGTTTAGATGATGTTTAGAAGTCGAGGTTGATTAAGAATACACAAATAAAATTGCTGTATTTTGTTTCATTTTTGTTAGCTTTAACAAAAATTTTAAACATTCAATTGTAATATAAGATTTCAGCTTGGGTAGCTATCGCCTGCTCCTGATTTTGTTCTCTCTAACCATGATTTGATCCTCAAATCAAATGCGATCTTAACCAAGAATATTTGATGAATTCATGAAACACTTTCAAAAGTTAACAGACGGACATATTGATCGAATGTTAACAAAAGCCGCCTCATAATAAGGACTTGCAGTACTTAATTTTCAACCATATTAAGACTCGTGGTGTTTATTGACGTATTACGCTTCTAAATACTGTGTATTGCAATTATCTAACTTTGTTGGTGCTGAAATTTAAAATGACTAGATTATGTTTTGATTTAGAAAAAACCTGTTAGAATTTTGATAAGAACCCGGTCATTTTCAATTAAAAATCACTCGCGACAACGAAAACCTTTTTAAAAACACTTATCGGTTGTTATAGTGGGAGAAAATTTTGTTTTTAAAAGTAAACAACATTTTGACAGAAAAATTGAGCAACAATTTTTCCTTTAGAAGTAGAAAGAGAAACAAAATTCAAAGTGGGCTTACCTTGTATTCTTTGTATCATGGGCTTTTTTGATTTAAAAACGGATTTCACAATTTTCTTTAGAATCGTTTTTATTTAAAATTATTTTCTCATCAAACAAAATTGGCAAACTATATATTTTCAAATCATAATTAAAAAATGTAAAATAAGATTTATTTAAAAAATATGTTTTAATATTTATATTATTTTTATTGCAGTTACACTAGTTTGAATTGTTAAAGGATATGTATATATTGAATATAAGATGAAACTGTAAATTTTTTAATTGCAATAATGCATTATGACATGATACTTTAAGAAATTTATACCCTCGAATTTGTAAGAACGTATTGCAATTGATTACGTACAATCTAATGATGAACAATTCGAACAACCAAGCCACCGTAACAGCAAATAATCGTATTTTTACGACAAATCAAGGACTTCAAAATGGTACAATTCAAACCCAAACTATGACTGGTGGATCGCAAATTATACAGGGTGTATCCACAGCTCAGCTACCGACAACAACCACAATTAAAAGCATTACAAACCCAGTTCATCAGCAATTGCAATCTCATCATGCGCAAGCGCATCAAACGGTGGGTTCAGCTACAACTCAAACTCTAGTTATTAAGAATCAATCAGTGTCAGTTTCCTTACCGGCTGGTATAGTTACCAGTTCTGCACCAGGAATGGTGTCTGTTAATAAAACTATACATCAGGTATAATTCAAAATTATTAACAGTCAGTTGTAGAATAGTTGAATGTCAATATCTTTATGTGTATTTTCTGTTAAAAAGCAATGTCTTTTAGTTTAAAACTTCTACTTTCTTTTTTGTTAAGCAAATGAACTTTTTAGATCATTTTTTAAAAATTAATGATGACTTTTTGTAGATTAGGCATTTATTAGAATACAATTATTTTATACAAATGTGACATATACACATTCCTTCTTATTTCCTTTTTTCTATTGTTTTGCATGTTTATATCTAATGTATATTATTGTAATTTTTAATTGACTTTTTGTTTTAGGGAAATCCAAACAATTTGCTTACTACTTCTACAATGTTGCCATCGGGAGTAGTAGTTGGTATGAGACAGGCTAATCAAGCGTCACAACAACAAAACCGGCCAGGAACAGGACAAATGTCTAGGGTTGTTATTGGAGGTTCACATATGGTTGGTTCAAGACCGTCAAGTCCTTCAGTGAGTTAAAATAAAAATAATCTTTATTTGAGTATACACTTGATTAATATAATTATATTACATACATAATATATTTGTAAAACTAAATAATTTCAAAATAATAATGCAGTAATCCTTCGAACAGTTTTAAAAGTTCTATTTATTCTTAATTCTCAAGACAAAACTTACTAACTTTCTTTATTATTTTTTAAAAATTGAATGGTCATAAAAGAATGGCCAGGGAACTTCATCTAAAAAAAAACACAAAGTATTTTGTGAAATTAAAAAAAATAATTTTTTATATAAAAACAAAAATGAGGAAAATTGCCTGTAGCACGTCCTTCATTCTATGTTACGATCCTTTTGGCCTCGGACAAAGACTAGCGGCATACATTCGGACATAACTTAACTAGTAAATGTTAATTGAATAATTGGCGCAGTCGATTGCGATTATTATAGTTCCTAAAACTCTATGATATGGATGGAAAATTTGTTAACAAATAATTTGCTAATAAATAATTACAAACAAAATAACACTGTTTCCAAATAAAAACCCTTTTCACAATAATAACACAAAATCATACAAAAAAATTAACAACTTTTAATAACACAAATTTTGTAAACAAAAATCAAAATCAAGAAAACTAAATATTAAAAATAAAAAAAAAAAAATAAATGAATTAGTATTCAAAAAAACTACAAACAACATAAAATTATTATCACAAATAAATCAAATATTCAGTACATGAATTCAATTCATAGAAATTTTATAAAAATAAATACAAAGCCCGTAGATTAGATAAAAAGAATTAATATAGAAATGTTCTCTAATAAAAAAAATTGTTTTATAATAGCAAAAAAAAATAAAAAAATAAACATTAAACTAAAAAAAATACAATGTAATAATTACGAACAACATAAAAAAAGCAGAAATCAAATTTATAAAGAAGAACTTTAAAAACGTGACAAATCATTAAATAAATAAATCATATTATAAAAAAATAAAAGTAATTATATTTTTATATTAATATATTTTTTAAATTTTGGTTATAATATAAATTAATGTATTAGTCGCTTTGATGAGAATGTAAAAAGGCGTTTCCCTATCCAAATCAACCCCAAATATTATACTGGTAAAGACAAGAAATCGTTAATTACAATACATATCTTTTTATTAAGTTGTTCTTACTTATGTGTTTTTGTTTTAAATCTGTTCTGAAAGAAAACATTTCTGTTCTTCATATAATTCTAAAAGAATTGATGTTAAAGAATTTAAAGAAAAAGCATTTACACTAAAAATGATTTATCGAAATTAAAGATTAATCTATCCCAACAAAAATAATACAACATTACATAGAAAAAATGTTCAACTTGTACAAGTAGTTACTGTATTTCCGACAATATAATAAGGGTTTCCTAGGATATGATAACTAATGCTGATTTATCAGCTTTAATAGTTTTTTTTACTCAATTATCTAAATAAAGGATTGTATTCTTTAAAGTATTTTGTTCAATGCTCAGATCAATTTCAAATATTCTAATAACAAATATTAATAGTACACGCCTCTTAAGTAATCCTAGTTTTATGTTTCTGTTTTATAATGAAACTATAAAAACAAAGTTTGAATTGTACGGATAAAATACAATTTTAGTCATAGTTCAATTGACAATTTAAATTTAATAATACTAATTAATACCCTTGTCTTGCTTTTTTCACCTAAAGGTCTTTTTTAAATTATTTTTACTCATTTATTTTAAGTGGTCTTTTATTTTTTACAAATAAATAAATATATAATTAAAGATTTTTAAAAATGTTAATTATAAATTATTAGAATTTTGATTAACTTTTTTTTCTAATCAACAGATAACATTAGGTTCGCTTAATCAACAAACTGCCCCGGCCTTAATTGTTAAAACGGATAACGGATATCAATTATTGAGGGTTGGTCCACCAGGTTCTGGTGGACAGCCGATTTCAACAAATGCTGGCAATCAAACTATAAGATTGCAGACAGTTCCAGCTGTAAGTAAATTTACAGGGCCACAAATAGCATTACGTAAAACCATTGTATCAAATTCATCATCAACTTCACAAACACCTATATCTACTTCGCATTCGACACATAAGCAACAACTCCAACAACATCAATTCTCTTCTCCATCTGCAAACTCAAATATTAGCAAACAGAAGCAATCCCTTATCGGAACAACCATCAAAGTGAAAGTAGAGTCTTAATTAATAATTCTCAATCTTCATTATTTTTTTTCAATTAAATGTTCATTTCTAGTTACTTATTATTTTGAAAATTGATAACTTTATCTATATTTAATTTATTTTCATCGATTTGTTTCTGATTCAAAAAATAATTATTTGCAAGAAAAAAAAAAGACAAACAAAAAACTAGATTTCAAACTTAAACACGCAAACATTAATGTTAATTTCTAACAATGCTGATAATCAATAAAATCTCCATATGTTCACATATGATCTTACAAGAAAATACAAAAGACATTTTGCGAAATCTTTATCCAAATTGGAAAAACAAAATAGGGTGTTGTTCAAACTTGTTGGTAGAAAAATACCTTAAATTACAAAATAAAAAACCGTTTTCTTACGCTTTAAATTTTACAAAATTTTAGCACATTCTTTGTTGATATTATTTCATTTTATTCCTTTAAATTCTCGCTTTTTGATTTGCTTGTTTTTTTTACGATGTAAAATATATACTATTAATTTCATTGTTATTTCAGTCCATTTCCTCAACATCCAATAATAATATTGTAGTAAATACGGTCAACTCGACGAATTCCACACAATTATTCTCCACTCAACCTACAACAATTGCCTCCGTTTCTTCGGCGAATCATCATCAATCGCAAGGAACCCAACTCCACCAAACGCAAATAAATCAGATCCAATCAACGCAGACACAACAGCATCAAAATGTTGCAGTTCCACCATCTACTGTTGTAACAGCTTCAAACACTCAGGTTAGTATTAGCATTATTAGTATTAAAGTTTATTATTATTATTATTATTAACAATAGCTTCAAAAGTAATTTTAATTCACAATTTAATAAAAATATTTCAATTTCAGGGAAACACCAAAGAAAAATGTCGAAAATTTTTAGGAAATTTAATAGAATTATCAACCCGAGAACCAAAATCGGTTGAAAAAAGTGTTAGAACACTTATACAAGATTTGATAAATGCCACGGTAGAACCTGAGCAGTTTTGTAACAAACTAGAACAGCTGCTGAATGCAAGTCCGCAACCATGTTTAATAGGGTTTTTGAAGGTATGGTATGCAAAAATACGTTCTTTCAAATATTACTGTTTTTCATTTTTCAGAAAAGCCTTCCTTTGTTAAGACATTCTTTATATACAAAAGAGCTAATAATAGAGGGTATAAAACCCCCACCCGCTGACGTGATTGGATTGATTAGTTCGGCTACCATAACTCAACAACCGTCAATACCGGTAAGTTTTATATATTATGTATGCGGAATATATGTAGAAAAAATACAATTTAAGTTATTTTTTGAGTAATTTTAAATAATAATAATAATTTTAACTAAATATATAAAGTCTTCGTTTCCGTCAGTGCGGCTTTTCTTTAAATTTAAAGATTAATGAGATGGACTCAATGAGAACTAATTTTCTCATTTATAAATGCATTGATTGACCCATAGATTCAGGACTGATGAATATATTTTTTTTTTATTTCTTTCAAATTAATTTGAAAAAATATACTTGTTTTTTTAAAAAATGGTAGTTGGTTGGTGTAGGTGCTAGCACTCTCGCTTTCCAGTCTGACGATTCTGAGTTCGATCCTCAGTGCACCCGAAAGAATTTTTCGTTAGAAATTTTCTTTCGTGTGAGTCGGATATACTACCTGACGCCACCCTCGTCGTTTCGATGTTGATGAAATAAAAGGGTACCTCTAATACACTCGTTAAAATAGCAGACAGCTCATCACTGACTCTATTCAGAGGAAGAGGGAAAACTAACAACACTGATGTAGAAAAGCAGCTGGTAAACACATAGGAAGCAAACATTCCTTAATATCACTGCTACACCTTGAGTCAGCTTTGGCTCGTTGTGTGATTTAGTTTTTTTGTTTTTTGTTTTTTTAAAAGCACTTGTTAATGTTGGTTGATGTAGGTGCTAGCACTCTCGCCTTCCAGTCTGACGATTCTGAGTTAGATTCTCAGTGCAAACATTCCTTAATATCACTGCTTTACCTTGAGTGATCTTTGACTCGTTGTGTGATTTAGTTTTATATGTTATCAGTGCTTATCAGTATTCTTAATGTTATAACGAAAAATGTTTCAACATTCGGTTTTCAGATACTAGAATTCACGGTATTTAAAAGCATAATCGTTCGATAAACACCGCGAAACCGTAAGTTTTCATTTTTGGCGTTTTTGGAGGTTTTTCAATAAAAATTGCTTTGGAGGATTTGGATTTCAAAAATAAAATACCGCAATACCTTATCACGAAAGCAACTTTTGTTAACATTCGATCAATACGTCCACTTGTTAACTTTTGAAGATTTTTTAAAACCCGATCTTTGAAAATTTGAGGCGGGCGATGACTAGGAAAGATCTAGTAAAAGTACAAATTTAATGATTTTTCATTTTTTAAAATAAATTTAGTAAAGTAAATGTTGTCAGATTTTTGTGGTTAATATTGCATTCAAAAGCTCTATAAACTCCTGTTATTAGAATAACTACAACATTTTATTAAAAATGACTAAAAGACTAAGAATGTTCGTAGCCCATTTAAAAAAAAATAATATTCTAATATTTTATTTTTGAAATCGGTTTAATTTACTTTCAAGAAGTGAAGCTTAAACCTACAAAGCAATTTTTATTGAAAAACCTCCAAAATGAAAACTTGCAGTTTCTCTGATTATGCTTCTAAATACCGTGAATTGCAAGTATCTGAAAACCGAATGTTGAGAAGTTGTGTAACCGCGTTTCAAAACATTTAAGAAAAATAGTTTTTTTTTACATAAGGCTCATTTTTTGTTAGAACATTGATAAAAAAACTAAATCACACAACGAGCTAAAGATGACTCAAGGTGTAGCAGTGATATTAAGGAATGTTTG